>CM045558.1:28259410-28545748 GCA_024721245.1 Mitragyna speciosa
CCGTAACTCAAATCGTGTGGCATGAGGTGAATATTATTTTTTCTACCATCTGAAATCATCACATCTCCTAAGTATTGGGTAGCCCTTGATTGAAAAGAACTTGATGGTTCAGTGTAGGGGTGCTGTAGTTGAGGAAAGTAGAAAGCAAAAGACATAACTATGAAACCAATGGAATGGACTTCACAAAACAATAATACTATCTCTCCACAATCTCACCGTATATCTTCTCAACAGCTAATTATGATCAGTTCCTTTTCTTCTTCTTCCTCAAATCAATTCCACGCCCTAGAGGATATCTTGTCTATCAGCAAACCAGCAATTTTTTTTCAACAGGTAAGAGATACTAATATGCGAAGCTTGTTAAACCCTATATCTAAATTTGTTAATTGCGGGACCAATATACATTTCTCAGTAATTTGGCTTCTGGAAAATTAGGAGACCTACACTAGCACATAGATGGGAGCATCTGATACTGCTTCTGTCTGTTTCAAACTGCCTAGTGTGGAAAACTCCAGTTCCGCAGTCCACACAGAACAATTGGACTTTGCTAAAGTTTACAATTTCACAATTTAGCAGCCTGTATTCACATCCTACAGTTGATTCGAAATTTCCCAAATTACTCAAACCATTCAATTAAACCCTTTAGCAACGCAATACAGATCTTACAATTAAAATTGAAATGCATTCCGATAAACATATTCAAATTTACAATCACAGAAATCCAGGTGAACACCGAATCTTAAATAAAGATAAAGATAAAAATAAAACTAATAAACTCCAGCAGAAATTAAAACCTAATCCAACCTTCTTTACAGAACCCCATCCCATACTAGATAATATTCCATCCATTCCATAAAACAACCACAGCCAAACTACCTCCAACTACCACAGGTAGGACTTACGAGATGTAAATGTGCTGCACCCCAAAGCCATGTTTCCCATGAACGCAGCCTGGCCTGTTGTAACGATAAGCCAACCTCTTGGCCTTGTGCATCTTTGAAACCTGCCCTTTTCCCCAACTTCCTAATCCTCTGTCTCCCGAACTTATCACTCAACCCCCACGGCACCAACTCATCATCCAAATCATGCCCCTCATCGTAATCATCATAATCATCGTAATCGTCGTTGTTATTCTCATCACACTCATCATCATCAACGTCACCAACACCCCCAACGCCATAATCATGATTAGGACGGAGGTGGGCTGGAAGGGAATCCATGGAGATGTCAGAGGACGGAAACCCAAACTCATATGCGCCACCTTCCTTGTTGTTGGCCCCAGACTCAGAGGAGACCACTTCATCGGTCGTGGCGTCTTCTTCTACTTCTTCTTCTTCAGTGAAGGAGAAATTCTCCAAGTCATCTTCCTCTTCGCTGTCGGATAAGGACGCGTTGATGAACTCCCACGCTTCGGATAAATCATCCACAACGACGTCGTACTCGTGAAACGATTCAGAAGGGTTAGATCCGTCAGCCGTTGTTGGGGGTGGTTGTGGTGTTTTTTTCTCTCCCGGCTTAGGATATTCAACATTTTTGCTACTATTTCTCTGGGGCTGGGGATGGGAGGCTGCAATTTTCTCTCCTTTTGGTTTTTGACTTGAATTGAATTGGAGTATACCCAAATTGAAACTGAGGTTGAGTTCTTAATAAAATGGAGTCTGTAACCAAAAAAATAAAATAAAATGGAGTCCTCTTTCCTCTCATGAACGGCTGAGATAAGTGCAAGAGTCCACGTGGCGTTCATAAGATCGTTGTTGTCCCAGTAGTGTGTTGTTGATCAACTATTGGTTCCCAGTACGTGGAGGGCAAGAGTATCCAACTTCCCCTCTCTCCCAAGAAACCTCTCTCTTTTGCTTTTGGCTCTAATCGTAGGTGGGAAGATAGGTCATCTCAATTTCCCAAGAAATTGTTACTCACTCACAGAAGTCACAATTTCTTTTTCTTTTTTTTTTTTCGATGATTATTCAGTTATTTTTTGGATTTTTTGGATTTTTTCACACTTGCTCAAGTATTTCAGTTTTATATCATAATACATGGTTTTCGATCAAAACATCCGTCATTGGGATCTAACTGTCAAAATTTCTTATTTGATTAATGAATACACGAATGAATAATAATACTACTATGTGATTATATGACTTGAGAAGTATATATGAACTAATTTGTAACGAGGTCTTCGCACTGCTCATTGCACTTCTGATGGCCAAATAAACTGTACTGAAGATATCCTATTCCGCGTGTATTGCGTACCCAGGAAAGGGTCATAACACCATTCGCAGCAAAACAACCTCCTCCCCTCATTTTCCGTTGCTAATGCATTATTGCGTCTTTCCCTGAAGCAATTGTACAATCTCCTCTGATCTTGATTGAATGCCTTTCAGATACTCGACAAGAACTCGCTGCTGGTAAGAAACCCCCTTCCTGATAACAGAAAGACTCACATGAGAGAGCCAAACTCTTGAAAACGGAAAAGCTTGAACTGCAAATAATATAACAAATGGAAACATTTGCCTACTGTTCGAATCAGTGTCCTTTCAATTCGTTTCTTAACAACAGATTCTAGTTCCTCAGGTGAAATATCCCCTTTACCAACAGTCATCCCATCAATCAACATCTTATTCCATTCTTCTTCAGGAGCTGCATCAGTACAAGCAGATCAGCTTCTATCATGCAACAACTATAAGAAAATGAGAGAAGAAATTTTTGGCAGTTAGGAAGTTAAACCTTGAGGAGGTGAATCCATGACAACCAGTTTCTCAGTAAATTGGGAAATACAAATTAGTGAAAAGCTACTAGATTACAGTCAGACACACAAGGACAAGCACGCACCATCACTTTGACATAAAAGGAGCTAAAATCTTAACGAAGAACAAAAACAATTCACTACACTTAACAGAACATGACATTGCTACTCACAAGTCCATGGACACAAGCAACATCCCTTCAATCTTCATGTAATAATTAGGAAATGAGAATATCTCATTATATTACCACTTTTTCCATGCACTTCTTTTTGCTTTTTCCCTTTTGTCCCTTGCTTCCCCTCTCCCACAGAAAGGGGGTGGTTATAGCAAGTGAACTTCTTGAAAGAAAACTAGTTTGTTTGAGGTTGCCTCATCCTTCATTACAAATGGGAGCTGCTTATAAGCCATTTTACTACATGGCTGATCATCCAAACTTTTCCAATTCTTCCAGCTCTGAAATGACTTTATCCCCACAGCAAGTAATAAGAAAATGCACAATACCTCAATTTAATTTAACTCAAATAAATGAAGGCTCCACCAAATATTCAGTAGGGTAACAGTGCAAGTTTAGTTGTTAAATTCATGTTATGAACCTATTCAATCTAATATTTGGAAAAAACAATAGGCTAGAAGAGGAAAAATACACTTGATTACCTTTAATTATTGATTCCAGAAACTGTTCATCTCTTAATATCTCATTCCCTGTAAAGGAACAGAGCAGGAAATACTTAAGCAAGATTCAGTCATCAAAGCAAAAAAAGTATGAAGAAAGCATTTGCTTGGATTCAAACATGAACTACAAAAACTATGATAAACTATGTTACATGGACTTGGATAGGGGAGAATGTGGGCATGGATACGAATGAAGAGTCCGATATGGGTATGGCCGGAAAAAGTGAATATTTTAGTTAATATATGCCCATAACCATAGCCATATCTGTATCCTATCGACACAACACAACAGGAGTATGGTGGGGGTGAGTAAAGAGTCCCTGTAACATAGATGATACAATATATCTTGACGTAAGTACTATGAGATAAGAAATTTGGAAATTTCATTGAAAAAGCAATGCCATTGAGTACCCAATTAAACTAGAACAACATATGGCAAGTAATGGCTTTAGTATGCCTAACTTCCGGTATAATAGAGATCCATCTAAAAAGAACAGATGATCTGACACAACACGAGTAAAAAATGGCTATCACTACATTTGATACTTTTGAAAAATTCACTAACAATAGTTACCTTTCATGGCATAACTACGCTTAGAGAGGATCCGGGAAGCATAGAGTTGCAGAACCTTTTGCAACATAGCTTCAAGCCCTGGCTTGTCTCCATCTTCTTTTGCCTGAAAGTCATTGAAAATCATATTGGTTACTAAACTCCAAAAGCTAACTGCATTAGTAGAGGAAGCTCTAGCAAACTCCAAAAGCTAACTGCATTAGTAGAGGAAGCTCTAGCAAATCTCACGTATCCTATTTGATTTCATCTCCACCATCCCAAAAGAAAGAAAGACACAAAACCTAAAAAGTGTTCAATGACATGAATACGAGAAAGTTGTAGGATTTAATAATTCAATATATTAACCAAGCTTCTGAAGCCATCTGCAAAAAACTTAAACAGATCCACAATATTCTGAAAACAAGGATATTTTTTTTGGTCACAAACAAACTAGATATTCAAAACTTTCAAAGTTCCCAAATCTCTCTCTCTCTCTCTCTCTCTCTCTCTCTCACATATCTTTAGTTCAAAAGCTTATGAGCAAATTATAATTGCCATAAATCAGTTTGACCAAGGTAACAAGATGAAAAGCAACATCTACTCTAAATTGCCAAAGTTATCGACTCCTACTAATAATACAGGTCACCAAAAAAACAATTTTTCCAAGTTACATTTTGCAATCTCTGAAGCAGGAAATAGGCACTCTCTAGTTTTTTAAAACGAAAATTAGAGCACCTCACAAAAGGTTTAAATGACAGAATCAGAATTACAAAGATTTTAAACCAATTCATAAAAGATTGGAAGTTCCTAAATGCAGAAATTATCAAAATCAAGTATCCCCCATTGACAACAACTTGGTGTTTTAACAATTAAAGAAGTACCGGTCACATGCAATCCACTCCCAATAAAATGCAATCAGTTAAAATACGAGTAAAAGATCATAACACTTACTTGCCGTAACTGTGCAGTAACTTCTGATAAGAACCCTTCATCTAGATGGCCCTCTTGCTCCCTTTGATTTAATTCCTGATTTTTTCAGTCATGAAGCTGCACACATTAGTGAAGTTTTGCAACATCATTGTTCATAAGATCTATTAAAGAATGTGACTCTAATTGCTGTTATCCTACTTATCTAAAGCACTCTTTTGAAAGTTAGCTACAATACTAGTGATCTTTAGTGGAAGTAATTAGACAATAGAAAAATTCATAACAAAATTACCTCATCCCCTGGGAATCCATGCTAAACATAATCTTTTTAATGTGAACATATAAACCAAACCACAAACCATGGGAATATCATATATCATTACTTAATGGAACACCTGAAGATAAAAGATGAAATTGATTCAATTAGAACAAGGTTGAAAGCATACTTTTTCCATGAGCTTGAGCGCCTCAGGGTCCCTAGGAGGCCAAGGAATCTCTTCCACTTCATCAACTACAGGTCTTAAAATTGCCTTCAGAACATCGGTAGCTGACTCTATCTTTTCCTGTATAGAAAATAATGATTTTAAAAGGAAAAGTAAATCACTCATATTCTTCAGATTTCTCCCTAATAAGTGGAAAAACAAAATCAATGGAGAAAAGATAACAGCACATTGGTCTTGTGGACAATACGATCCACCATGCTCATTAATAACGATGCCAATTCTTCGTAATCTTTCTGGAAAGTAACAAACAGCAAGCAATTATTAACACAAAGCAAGGACTAGAGTCAGAATAGAAAACAGAGTCAAATTGCTTAGAACCATGCTTTATCATCATCAGATTTGCAGGTTTCAGATCGAGCCGCAAGTCTTATCCAAAAGCTCTCATTGAAAGCAAGAATATTTTCAGCAACAAGTTTTTGAAGCTGCAAAAGAAGAAATAGCTAAAATAACTTCAAATAAATTGAGCTAGCTAAAGATATTGTCCTGCATTTTGGAAATGGGCACGAGGACTAACAAACGTTATTTATCTCCATACACAAATTTCTACTAACTAAAATCAAAGTTTGAGAGAAGCAATAAAAATTCCAAAATTAAGAAGGATAGTCTTCCATACCTTTATCAGTGAACACTTAAAAACTGACCACACTGAGAAACATGTAATAAAAGTTTTTTTGTGGCAAACATCAACATAATACTACAATTTCCATTTACTTCCCACAGTTCATGATAAATAAATGAAAATAGTGGATTCAAAATTATTTTTAGTATTTATCAAGTTACTTCACTGGCCCAGTCCATTTTTGCAACATCAAAATGATGGATTTTATCCCATAGGTAAAATTATTGCTGTGAGGTCTACACAAAAGATCAACCGAATGATGATAAACAGCTTCTTGTTCGGCAATAAGGTTGAGCATCCTTCTTACAGCAGTAACAGCACAATAATCCATCAGCAGAAAGGAGTCAAGCAATGTTTAGATTGACAGGATTTGGATTTGGGCCTATGCATCATAGTTTCCTTCTTCCCCAAAACTCCAGCAACAAGTGGTGTAGTGTCTGCAATGAGCCATGCTACTTGACCAGGAAGAGAAAACCAGTTACCACATCCCACCTTAAGTGTAGCTGAATTAAGAACTTCCATCGACAAAATCTAGTTGATGCAAATACTACCAAAATAAGGTCTGACCAAGGATCACGCTTTCATCTAATTGTATAAAATGGATTATCAGATAAGGAGGAAACTTCAAAGCAAAACAACACATACTTCCTTATCATTTGCATCCCTCAGCATATCTATAAGTCTGTCTACTTCCACAGTCTTTTTGAACGATTCCTCAGCATTTTGATTCACTGCGCAGACCAAAGTTCTCCTGCTTATTATATCCAAACAATTCAATTATAAATAGCTCCCCGCCTACCAAATTACTAATACTAAAAAATCGAAAATCAACAGGATTATTTCATTTAGGTAGTACTTTAGACTAAAAAATACTTGAATTCAAAGGAAGAAAGCAGCTACAATGCCATTACACTAATCGGTTAACTTTTATCAATTGCTAATTTCAATAAACTAAAACATTGCAACCTAAACAGAAAATAGTAATAACGAAGAAGATAAGTAAATTATCTAAGATACCGATGCGAGAAATTTGTGGATGAAAATCGAAAGGCAAGCTTCCAAGCATTGCAATGTCGACGCAAGCTTCCCACACTAATTGATGAATGTTTGGAAGAACAAAATAATAATAATAATAATAATAATAATAATAACCAGCTGCAAATTAACCAAAAAAAAAAAAACAGAGAGTGAAGTACCTGAAGATGATTATGCAATTGTGAATGGAAGGCGAATGGGAGAGCTGGTGGCTGTATGATAATGGATGTTGCCATTGCTAGGCTGTTCTCACTCTCTCTTTTTTTTTTTTTTTTTTTCGTTTTTCTAATTTTCTCCCATAGAACAGAAGAGAAGAGGATTGAGTGCTGGAGATTTCTCGTCTTACCTCTTCAATTCAATCCTCCATGCCCAAACCAAAACCAAAATAGCGTCCACTTTTTTGAGGTAAATCGAAGCCGCTATGGGCTTACTGCAACCGAAGTGCAACTGGGTCGTGGAGTTGCAATAGGGCTTCATGACATTTTATGGGCTCATTCGATTAAAAGTTATTGGACCAATACAATCTGTGGTAATTTTGGGCTCGGACGGATATGACTCCTTTTCTTTGTCTTTCCTCCGTTTCCCGGGGTTTTCTTATTATTGAGCTTCGGTCCGATTAAGGACTGGCAATAGTCACCAGATGGTTGGCAAAAAAATTGAAAAAAATGACTGACTGGAAAAATGATACGGCCTTTAATCTTCCTCTTTAATCTTCCAGCTAATTTGTCACAATGGACAACGGCAATAACCCCCTGCTCGAAAATCAACGACTAGCGAATCCTGCTCAACAAATGATAGACTTTTGATCATTTAAAAAAAAAAAAAAATTTGATAGACTTTTGATTTCAATAGTTGAGGAACCCAAATACTCCAGAGGCTTGGGCTTGATGTTGTGTATGTTTCGCAAACCCGTAGGGCCCAAGTGCCAGGTCATTTAGCCCAAAGATACAGCCCATTCCAAGGATGATCGATGGATGTCTGTGGTCATCCCACTTCGTCAATTCGTGTGCTTGTTCCACCCAATGCGGGTTAATGTGGGTCAGCCCGTCCACCCAGGCCATGACAAGGAAAAACAAAAAGCATGTAAACGACAACAATGCTTCAAGTAGGAATATTTTGCACATTGCGCGTTCCTCCCCGATATGCAATCATCTCCCAGGACCCCTTCTTCCTCTTTCTCTGTTTTTATAGTTCCACCATATACTTCTGACCACTGTTTTCATTGGTTGGCAATTATCCTTGTACTTATAAGTGAACAGCGATCTTATGGTTGCTATTTGTTCACTCAAAAAAACCAACGGATGGTTTCAATTTTCTAGTACCTGTATGGCCCATTAGCTTCACTTTTCTATCTTGATGTATATCATTCCATGTGAGAACTGAGAAGCATTGGGATTGTGTACACAGATAGTAATATTCTATTGCTGCTAAACTGCATTTTATTTTTTTAATCCTTTGCAGTTTCCACTGTATGGATAGATGAATCTTGCCCACAACATACAAATCTCTACATATTTTTGTAGCATAAGATTCTCTACAGATCATCCATATCCCATGAGAAAAAGTTATATTTGTCAACTAGTGCTTGGTGGTGAACCCACCATCGACTTCCCATTCCAAACTTCTATTTTTCAGTCGCATGGGAACGTGCACGTATGTAATTTTAGCTTAACACCCTTGAATTGTGAGCAATGTCCTATTCAGATGCGGGAAAATAATCAAAAAAGGGTTGAAGAATAATGGTTTATTAATTTAATTCTGGCTCATTTTCTACTTCTCAACGTACGTATGAGCAAAACGAGGGAAGTTTTGTGTGGCACCTCCATCATTGACTTTTAGGCTAGCTTATGATAATGAGAAACGAGAAAAAGCGTGAATTTTTGACAAATTTTGTGGCTTGCAATGCCGGTTTTGAGTTTCCTTTTCCCATCTACGGTCGAATTATCTGCAATAGAAAATTAACCAACAGTCCATATCCAACAATTTCTACAATAGTTGCACTTAGGCTCTTCTTAGGTATTCATTGTTTCATTTCAGATTGAATATTTTCTTGAGCAATTTAGATCTTTTAACTATAATATCCACTGTTTTCTAAAATAACATTTGAAACAATAATAAATTTACCTTTCTAAATACTTTAGATTCACAAAAAACGGTGAAATCACATCCTTTTCACACTCTTGAAACGTTGATGGCAAGATATGGTTGCTATTTCTTTTTAATTGAACTTATTTTTATTTAATCCTTGATTTCATGGGATAAAATTCAATTTGTTTATGGGTTATAACCTGACTGGGACATTTATAACATAGCAACGATGCAAGTAAATTGCATGCCAATCCCCCACTTGATTCTTTACGTGGCCTGAACATTGAAGTAGCCAATGTTGTACCGTCCCACTTTGCTTGGGGGAATTCATTGTGCCTTTGATTCCGTGTCATACGTAAATGTTAAATCTGGATAAATCCAGGGGGGACAGAATCAGTAGAATTAAGTACTATAGTTGTTTGTTTACGGCATGTTTGGCTTTAGAGTTTGGACGTAATTATCTCAGAGGAAATATGTCAGCCATTGCGTCAGCAGATTAAAATAGTGCTAGTATTAGACTATTCTTTTTAAATTATATACTCCTCCATAAAGTTGTACAACCGTACAAGGCCGATATTTAATGGTAGAAAAATCTCCCATTACAAGTTTTTTATTTTTTGCAAACAGGTTGGACAGGAGGCAGACTTCAGCGCTGGATCTTTTCGTTTATTTAATAGATTTGGCTTTTTTTTTTTTTTTGGCAAACAATAGATTTGGATTTTAGGACTCTTTCGTCCGTAAAAATGAGCATACTTTCCCCCTCACAGATTAGTCAAAAGCGAAAAGGGTCACTGTGCTGACAATTATAGTCCGCATTACATGCAATGACCATATATATATATATATATATATATATATCCCAACGAGTATTGATGTCCTGGCAATTCCCCCCCCCCCCCCCCCCCCCAAAAAAGCACCAAAAAAAAAAAAAAAAAGGCGTGGATTCAATTAATGGCAATCTCCCTTTAGTAGGTAAAGAATGAGGAAATTGGAAGGTCAATTTGAATCATCAAATGAGAATGCTGGCGTCATTCACAAAGGCGTCGATCCCTCCTCCCCTTTTGTAAGCCCCTATTGAACAAGTTACAAACCACCGAATAACCTAAAAAGCTAAGACTGCACATAATTGAATGAAACAAATTTAACCTTTTTAAGAAGTATGACCATTATTTTAAAAAAATAAAGGACTAAAGATGATTTGACACATCGAACCTTAGTTTCATACTATCTATGGGATAGCCACGTTTAAAGCTCTGTGATGGGGATAGAATTAGAAATCGGATACACAATCATCAAAACTTCCACCCAAACAAATTCCCACGTCATTTGAATTTGATACATTAAGTACTATCCAAGTATTCTGAATTATTAGGAGTTGAATCAAACAGTAGCCCACAAAAAGGATGGAGACGCAACAATGAAAGCAACCCTCTCCCTTTAACCCAACTGGTTTATCACAATCAATTATCTGTAATCAGGTTGATGTAAGTAATGGAATCTGGTCATTATTAATGATCTACAGCAAGTTGTAGTTTGTACACTTAAATCCAATCACACCATAGAGAAAATGTTATTATTAGTTAGGTATAAATTTTATTCATCAATGTACAATAGATAACTGGATCAATTATTACAATGAATTAATTGTGCTCATAATCCAATACCGACCTACCCCATTGCTAGCCTATGTATGCATTATTCAATTCATATCAAAAAAGGAAATGGTCAATAAATGAGCAGATAAAGGCCTCCTAAGTCCTATCCCATGCGGCCATGCCTCAAGGTGCAGACAGGACAGACATCTAAAAACTGAAAGTGAAAGCTAAATTACAGCCAACTTGATAGCCTGTCTTTGTACCTACACTACACAGACAAACTACACGCATAGAGAAATAGGAGATAGAGGGCGCTATCTATATAGCTAGCTATATATGAAGCCATCTGATGTCTTCTCTGATCTCCTTCCAGAGCTTTCTTTTAGTCAGAAGGATAGATTTATGACTCCTGAGATCTTAGCTGTGCTTTCTTACCCATCTTTGCCCATAAAATTTCGTCTCTTTCCCAAATTGACTCTCCATCATCTAGGTCTTCATCTTTTTGCCACCTTCCATATTAATTACTACTTCTCCACATAGATTCTATATTAAAGCATCTGCCCTTCGTACTTAGACTTGACAGAGGAATAACTACTACAAATATATAATCCAAAAACAGACACAGAGAGATTGAATTACTACTTAATATAGGTAGAATGAAGATCCAATGCGACGTTTGCGATAAAGAAGTGGCATCTGTTTTTTGTTCTGCAGATGAAGCAGCTCTGTGCCAAGCATGCGACCATCGCGTTCATCACGCAAACAAGCTTGCTAGCAAACATATTCGTTTCTCTCTTCTACACCCTTCCCTGAAGGACTCTCCACTCTGTGACATTTGCCAGGTATTATCACTTTTTAATTTGTGAACTGAAGAAGAACTCTTCCATTGATTCTTATCGCATTGTTTTGATTATAATATTGCAGAAAAGGCGTGCATTACTGTTCTGTCAGCAAGACAGAGCCCTTCTTTGCAGGGAATGTGATATTCCGATACATAAAACCAATGAACATACCCAAAAGCACAGTAGGTTTCTTCTTACAGGAGTAAAGCTCTCATCTCCTTCATCGGCACACCAAACTTCATCATCCTCAAGTGTCTCCATCTCTAATACTAATGCGGGTGAAAGCATGGGTGCTTCAAGCATCAATGATCCGTATTACTTCATGCCCAACTCAAATGTGAAGCCTTCGGAATCAACATCAAATCATTTCAGTTTTGAGATTGAGAGTCGTTGCACAAACCAAGAAGGTTCAGTCTCTGCTAGTAGTATATCAGAGTATCTCATGGAGACCTTACCCGGATGGCATGTTGAAGATTTTCTTGATCCTTCTTCATCTTCTCCTTATGGTTTTTGTAAGGTTTTACAGTGCTCTTGATTTTTCACTTTGTTTCCATTTTTGGTGGTGGAACGTGGGATGTTGATTATGTTGAGTTCGGGGTAGAGCCCTGATAAATACTATTAGTATTAACATAATAAAACAGTATAAATAAACAATGTTAGAAAAATTAAAAATTACAGAGAGCATTTTGTTGGCTTTAAGGGATTTTAGGAATATTGTTTTATACACATATTTGCAATTCGCGTCAGTTACTTCGTCTAAATAATATGGGATTTTTCTGATGCAGTAACTTCTCCTGATTCATTGCAGATTCGTGACCAGATGATGTCACCATTTAACTAGAAGTAATTGGAAAGCAATTCTGGCTATTTTTATGGCCCTTTGGGTATCTCAAGCGCCGGTGGAATTCCAAAGGGGATGAAGGCTCTGAAGAATTGAAACATGTGATGAAGTTTAGCATGAACTAGAATGCAGGTGATTGTAGGGTTCGTCGGAACAGTCCACCGTCCTTCTAGAAATCAATAGAATTTTTTGTAGTCGAACAGATTGGAACTACTACGTATGGCCATCTGTGTGACTTCTTTTATACAGTACATAAATCGTCAATCGTCACATTTTCTTTTTTTCATCTGCTGATTTTTGGGCCTTTTGGCTTTTACCTAGCATTCTGTCAGATGTTAATATTTTGATTTTGAAAGGTGGTAACAATCTCGTTATCTATCTCTCTCGTGTTTTTCTCATTCCCTTTTTTTAGATACACCTGAGGAGTTTCGTTTTATTGGTTAGCACACAATAGCAATATCAATCATGACTTTACTTCTTAAACAATAGACTTTGCTTCTTAAACAAATAGACACGTCTGAAAAGTCCCATTTAGTGGCTGGCAGGTCAGCAAGCAAAGTGCACTTGCAGCTTTTTGCTATCGCCCACATTCCTGTCCTCAATTCCCAGATATGAATAACAAAGGAAAAGCGAACCAAGAAAGGGACCAATAACGATTGTCAATTAGTAGCCTTGCTTATTAATGTTTCTTTCAAAAGCCTAAACATGTCAACCTTCTCTTGGGTTTCTGAAAGACACCCAGAATTCGATAGAACAATAAATAAAACTTATCCATTCAGATTCTGAAAGAATTTAAGGTTAGTTTAAAAGTAGATCCTCAAGGGCAGGTGTGTAGCTTGCAAATTTGTCCATCAAAAAGATGGGGAAAACACCTAAAATCCCAAAAGGTTGTAACAGTAACACCTCAATAATACAATAGACAGCATAGAAGAAATTACTTTAATCCCCAAACAGGCCATTGTATAAGTTGAAGCTTGGGAAAAACCTCAACAGGATCTATGTTGTTTGTATGTTTACGAGTTTATGGCCATTTTAATGGCAAAACATGAGATCATGGCATTTCTTAAAAGCCCATCAAATTCATCCTGTTAAGACAAGTTGTACCTTCAAATTCAAATTATAATTCAGTGAACCTGAAAGTTATGATGTAACTAGCCTGTTGACTACGACTGTTACCAAAGCATGGCTCCGACTTATCTGAAAGAAAAGACAAGTATAATGCAAGGCAATGAATTCATCCAATTGACATATAAACATACTGAAAACTGGTCAAATTAAAAAGAATCAAGAGTCGGATATTTATACAAACAGGGGCAGAGACCCATCATGTAGATATTGCGTTCTTCTGTACATTACAACCCAGAAAAAGTGCAGCACGGTACTACGCCTTCAGAATTAAAGCAGTAGCCTGCTGGGTGAACATTGCATATCTCTCCCTCTCTTTCTCTCTCTCCTTTGGCGGAACTATTATTTTACAGCCCCATGGGAAGAAAAACAATGAAAACACAGTCATATGACACTAAAAAGAGTTACATACAGTTTAACTACCGAAAGAATTTACCCACCACCGGATATAATAAACAGGGGAAAGATGACAAAACCCTGGAAAAGAACAAGAAAGAAAAGATCAAAAAGTTGATACTGTTAACCAAAGAACGATATTCACTTAAAAGAATAAAAGAAGTGAATTGAGATATAAACATAACAATTTTGCTGATGAAGGATAATCAGATTTACATACAAAAAGATGTCTTATGGACCATCGGTATAATATAAAATTATTAACAAACGAAAAGAAATTTCTCCTTACACATTGACAAGATTAAATACGACGAAGTGGATATCACGTGTCTCACAATTTACATGTATTATTTTCCAAAACAACCAAAACTGACAGTGCCTATAATAGTCCAACAGCTCTAGAAGGCACAAGACAAGTGTTTTGTTGAAAGTTTAATTTAAACAAACAAGTTCGCTTATAGTATTACCTTTCATTGAGTACAATGTCAAGTGAAGGCAAAAATCCTGTCAGCAATCTTAGTGCGACAAATTGGGCATTCAGAACATGCAAGGGAACAAGATTTACACACTGCAAAAGGTTCAGACAACAAGAACAAAGTTAATTCATGAACCAGAAAAAGAAATGCTCAGAGAGAAGGCAACTTACAGCAAAAATGACGGCAAGGAAGAAGCATTGCTGCTGTAGGTGACTCAAAACATATTTTACAGGCATGAGAATTAGTGTCTCCATTTCCAAGGAACCTGAGTTCTTTTTCCTTCATCTCTTGCATGCGAGCCTAGAGGCACAAAATAAAGAATTACAATGAATCAACAACCTAAACTAGGCCAACGTTAACAAGTGTTTTACTCAGTTGATTGAAACAAATTTTCAATAATCAGATCACAGGTTACTAAAGGACGAGCTGATGATGAATTTATCAAGAAAGCAGTTAATAATATGATAAAGTACTAGAGGCTGTAAACAAAATAAAAACATGAAAAAGAAATATCCATCTTCAAAAGTTCTAAATCCTTTTTCTGCACTCAATCTGTATTTGGTACATTTCGGCAACTTCTGAATTACAGGACCAACATGATATCTTCTTCATGCAATTGCAAATTCATCATATTTAGACGAAATGAGGAAGTTTCATAACTATGACAAAATTAACAAAGTTTGCTTCCTTGTGTTAGTATGTTATACTGTCAATTTAGCCAAAGAAGATGCAATATTAGAAAAAAAAAAAAAAAAATGCCACTTTATGATTCATGAATAGTCTCAACTAAACTTTAGTCGACAAGATCCACATTCCTGCTCTTTGGTCTAGGTGATATGAATCTATTTCAACATTATGCAAAGGCCAAATTTGCAATATTAGAAAAAAAAAAAAATGCCACTTTATGATTCATGAATAGTCTCAACTAAACTTTAGTCGACAAGATCCACATTCCTGCTCTTTGGTCTAGGTGATATGAATCTATTTCAACATTATGCAAAGGCCAAATTTGCAATATTAGAAAAAAAAAAAAAATGCCACTTTATGATTCATGAATAGTCTCAACTAAACTTTAGTTGACAAGATCCACATTCCTGCTCTTTGGTCTAGGTGATATGAATCTATTTCAACATTATGCAAAGGCCAAATTTGTTGGAAACATAACTTTTGAATGGTCTGCCCACAACAAAAACATTATGCCAACTCTTGTTGGTTAACTTCAAAAGAAATTGAAACTGAAGTTTTCCATTTTGCTAGTAACAAATTTTGTTCAAATGTTAAATCAGATGGTTTCCATTTCCCTTTTCTTGCTTCAGTTTATTGAATCCATTTCATTTTCCTCATGCCCTACCATAAATATATCTCAGCTCTTCAACTCACATGTGCTTTTCTGGGTCTTTGATATGCAGCCAAATAAATCAATTTTCTTTGATGGTGTCAGTTTTAAACAGTGTTTATAACTAAACCATTGGAGGTCCAATGCAGACTCAAACATATCAAGAGAATGCTCATTTTTTTTAACTTGAGACAACCTAAATGAGAAGAGAAACAGGAAAAAAAAAAATAGGTGAACAAAAACGAAGGAAAAAAAATCCAGATCTACAAGCATAACTATGTGACAAGGCTCTTATCTACCTTGAGACGTGCAACAAGAGGTTCTTCAGGGTGAATACCAGCAGAAGGTATTGTTGAATCAGGAGGTTTCACGTCCATTAAAATCTGGTCTTTGCAAACAGCATTTTCTATTTTGGAATCATTTGGATATTCTCCACCATCATTCTGAATATTATTATGCTTTAATTCTTGTGTAGCACCCGCTTCTTTTTTCAACTGAGCAACAAGCACCCACATGTTAGCTAAATCATTTTCCAAAGCAGCCTCCCTTTTCTTAGCTTCTTCAACTCTTTTCCTGTATTCATCTTCTAAAATTTCCTTCTCAGCCAAGGCAGCCTCAAGAGCAGCCTCTCGTTGCTTCCTAGCCTGCAATTCCATTTTGAGATCCTCATGATCCAGGTTCCATACATCAAAGTCATCATGGACCAGTCCTGAAACATCATTTACTCGGCCAGATACACGGCCTCTGCGTCCAGACCTGGGACCATCATTGTTCTTACGATTGCCTCCACTTCCAGATTGCATGCTCAAACTTCTAGAGTTCGTTAACTCTCGAGCAGCCAATAATTCCTTCTCGAGTTTTGCATTCTGCAATGAAAGCTTTGTGACTTCACCAGCTAGATTTTTCAACTCCACAGCAGCAGCAGAAGCCAATTCCTTTGCATAAGAAGCTTCCTCAGACAATTTCTGGTTCTGCACTCGCAAGCCGCTGTTCTCCTCCAAAAACTGAACGTGTTCAAGCTTTAGCTTCTCATTTTCGATCTCCTGTGAAAGTACATAAGTCATCAATTATTTTCAAATGCCCCTAACATGCATTAGTGCCTTATGTACTGCTTTACCGCACCATATTAATGCATTTTGGCAGAGTGTTTGGAATTTCAATTCAGAGATACCATGCAAACCCATTCATCAAAGGAGCAGATAAAAAATTGCTGGTGTGGCATAAAGTGACAAACAAGACAATGAAAGAAGCAAAATGGAGGAAGATGCAGCCAGGCTTTAGTCGGCTGAAATTTAAACCTAAACCTTTAGAAGCTGAATGCAATGAATAGACCAAGTAAAATATTTAGCATATTTGTTGAAACCACTCAAGTGATACCATCAATCTGTCTGTTCATCAAATCCATGACTGAGAGATATTATATCAAATTACTTTCCAAAAGGATTAAATTGAGATGCAACCTAAAACTTTCTTGAGAAAAGAATCATAAATATCCATTATACAACCGTTTTACTAGAAAGTAAGTACGCTTCAACTAACGCTAAACTATGAATGAATAAGTTTACATAGACCAACAAGATAGTAATTCAATGAAACTATATTAGAGATGTTTGAAACATGATTAAAGGCTATAGAATTAGTACAACTCTTGATTTATTTTGCAACATTGTATGGTCACTTTAAATAAGATGTAAATGAATCACCTGAACCTGAACCTTTTTTCTCAACTCATCAACATATTCATCTGATGCACAATGCTCTGAAAAGGGTGCAAAAGAAGGTGATGATTTGTCGTGAGTGACTGATGTTAGCTGCAGTTCCAGAACACTAATTTTCTCAAGCAATTCCTTGTTTTCTGCACACTGACAATTGCAAAAGGACAACTACATCATGAAAAAGATGACAAGACAATGGCTGGCCATAGCAAACTTGAAGGCAGAAAAGTAACGAAGATAACTAACTTTATAAAAACTAACTTGACAAAACTATCTAATGTTTAAGATACAATTTATTCTTGCTCTCTCTCTAACCTTATTCTGCAATTGTTCCTGCAGGATACGATTGTCTGCTGATTTTATCTGCACCAATAGATCAAAATGGTAAACAAATCCTAAAAGAACATCGACTAAAGCAAAAGTCAAGTAACTTCTGCTTATCAAAAAGCCACAGCAAATTAGGTGGTCTAACTATTATGAAAACTGGGAAAATAGAATGAGAATGCTGATGGCACCGACCTCAAGCTCAAAACCTTTTTCACTACACTGGGTCATCAATTTCATCAAAGTCTGTAGGATCACACAGCAGTGAGACAAATGTGAAGTTATTATCAGTCTACAATGTTAAACATTACCAGAAACCATTAAATGAGTAGAGTACAAACCACCCTACTAAGGAAAAGGAAAAGAAATACTCCAACGACAGCTCAAAAATCAGAGACGATAATAAAGGATAACCTGCTGCATTTCAACAATAGATGCATTAGCAATTGACGCTTCACCACTCTCAACTATGCGTTGCTCTAACATTGCCATTTGCCTTTTCTTTTCAAGGATATCAAGTTCCAAATTCTGAATCTGCACATAAGAAAGAAAAAATAGCAAGTCGCGTGACTTGTAGAACAATTTTAGAAAAAAAAAAAATGCTACATCAAGCTATAGATGTCAATGTGCTTGGAGAAATTTGAGAGAATGCTTCAAGAAAAGGTAAGTCATATAATGTTTGGGAGGGTCTTGGTCACCAAGCGGAGATAATTTAAAGTCTGCTGTCCGCTGTCTTTAATTAGCTGAATTGCAACATACCTTAAACTATAAGTTCTTTTAATTTTTTTTTAACATTTATTTGAGCCCATTTAAGCTTTAAAAGTTCTAAAAAAATAATTACCAGCTTTGAGAACTTTGGCATTTTAAATCATCTAGAATAAAATGATGCTTTAAAAACTTTTAACAGCTTTTCAAAAAATCACTTTCTTTAATGTGAAAAGGCCAAAGCAAGCAGCCTGTTTAATTAAGCAACCTGTATACTCCGACACAGATTTCAATCTCTAAGGATAGCCTCAAATTACAAACAGTTGTCAGCCATCGGTAAAAGAACTGTAAAGCTAGACTATACAGCAAGCAGAGAAATAAATGGAGTAGGATATCTCTACTCCAAGAAGTAATATGGGATGAAACATAAAATCAATGTGAACGCAGTTTTAAAGGTTCTCTACTAAGTTAAAGGAAAATCACACAAAATTACCGATGAATATGGCAATAGCTGCTAAAAAAATTGGCACAAATAGTTTCCATTGCAATTTTTGCCACATAACTTCCAGCAAAGCATATACTTAGGGTAGCATCACCATTCACCATTCACCATTATTTCCATCTATACTTTCAATGGGGGTTGTAGAAGTGTTTAGCCATATATTGTCCTTTCAAGATTGAACTGACCACCTGTCCTTTCAAAATTGAACTGACCGCATGGTATTTAAAACCAAATTTCATGTAGGAAAGTAAAGCTTTACTTGATCTTTTGAGCCCTCCGGATCATTTACAGACTGCTCAACTAAACGTTTCAAAGTACTACTGCTGAAGGCGATCTCGCCAGCAAGCAACTTCACTTGCTCAACAAGAAGGTCCATCTGATCTGACATTGACATCCCATCCTAGAAGCCCACATCAGCAACCACATTAGATACCTCAGTAAACAATAGTTAATATTTTGGCAACGGTGGAACCATCACTAGTAGAAACAAATTAAACTGAAGTGATCATCACTCTACTGTTGTAAACTACATAGTCATGTGAAGTCATTTAAGCATAACCAACACAATAATGTTAAAATTTATCTGGGCAAGACAGCAGTAACGGGACAGCAAAGCTAGATGTTCGAGTTCATAACCCTTGAGTTTAAATAATAATTTAAAAGAGAACGCATGAAAAGGAAAGACTGAAGCATACTGTGGGCAGTTTCAAATTACAGGAAGAACCATTGATAAGTTCACCCGCATGAGTTGATTCAGTAATGGTACTGCCAGCTTGCGATATATCATCATTCCACTTGCTGGATAATAAGGAATCTTTCTGATTATCTGCTTCTATAGGCAAAGAACCATCACGTACAACATCCAGTTTCTGATGAACCAAAAAGTGGGTAGGGAAAAAGTTAAAACAACTTAAGATCCTATTTGTACAAGGCAAATAGAGAACCTAAAACTCAATGAGAACGTTATTAATACACTTGATTCAACATAATTTAGGGATCATGGTAGTTCAAAAGGCAATGAACAAAATATTGCCTATCAAATTGAAAAGAGGATACCAAAAGGCGACAAGAGGCTAAACAATCTAAAGCCTTACAAAAGTAAATTGAAATATGAGAATAATTAAACAATCCAAAGCCTCATGAAAGCAAATTGAAAAGTCAGAATAAGGAAAATGATAATGTCGATGTGATGTCTAACTCCAACAAGAGGCAAAGAACCTACATCATCTTCAGAAACTGATTGGCCCCTCTGATGGCTGGATGCATCGCTCAAGCATCCTGGAATTGTATTTTTAGAAGAAACAAGAATTAGTTTTGTTAGCCTCTGAATTCTGCTCAACAGAGCAGCCTTTGCTTCTTCCTCTTCCTCCAATCTTGATTGCATTTTAACTTGTCCTTCTTCCAACTATTAAAAAGATAAAGATAGAAGAGTCGGAGGCAAGAAAAAATAAGAAATACAAAACAATACAAAGGACGATGAGCCCATCTCCAGGTTTCGCCTCTCAATGTACTACTTTTTGCAGTTTTAAATTGAAAGAGGTTGAGAGTTGGAGATATACCTGTTGTCTTAAGCTAATGATCTCTTCATGACTCACACCAACAAGCATACCCTTTCTAAGATGATCAAGTTCTTGTTTCAGACATGATATTTCTTTTTGATATTTCTTAATCAAGGATTTTTCATCAATAATCTGTAAAAGAAATAGAAAAAAAAATTGCTATCAGTATGCATCGCTCCATAAGATTCTGATATTAGTGCAACATTGGCAAATGTTATCAGACCTTATTACGCGAGGCATAAATCTCTACGCATTTGGCTCTGCTTGCAAATTTCAAAGTATTATGAGTTTCCTCTGAGTTACTTGATGCAGGAGTTACTGTGCATATAAGCTGGGAGAGAAACGATCCCACCAAAAATTGACAAAAGAAAAGGTGAGAGACAGAACTCATATAAACATGCTTTTCAACTATTCGTTAACAGCTGCAAACAAAGACTGAAATACCCAAGTCAAGACTTCTGCACCAAAATATGCAGTTTCACAAGTTGTGAACAAATTTGTCAGGAAAACATCGAAATAAATTTCAGCGGTTCCTCAAACTTACAGATACATGGCCATGCCCACTCAATGAAGATTGCAGTAGGCGGGTAAGTTTAGAATCTCGATATGGAACATGAGATGCCTTCCCCTCACTTAATTTTCCAATTACCTTAAGATAAATAACAAGTAAAGGCTGAGATTGAAAAAGCAATAAACAAAGACATCAACAGAGAGAAAAAGATGTTTTCAAGCTCACAGTTCCAAGAGTAAGAAGACTTTTATTGATGTATGATCCTTCCTTTCGTCTCAGTCCAGTTGTTTCTGTTTTAGAACTTTCAGATCCAGCTAAATCTATTAAATTCTGAATCAAGGAGAAAAGAAACATGAGCAGAACATAAAATGTGATAAAATACTTCCAATTCGGAATGATCAGAGGATAGAAGCATACAAGCTGTGAAAATATAACTCCATCATAATCATCTCCATGGGCACTACTCTCAATCATCTGCAGAGACAGTCAGTTACAATATGAAACAAAGAAACAAAGGAAATTTTATAAGTACAGGAATTCTACATAAGCAAAATTCACATAAAGAACTGGAGAAGTAAAACCTATCCAATAATAAGAACCTCCGTTGATATAAAATGAATCATAAGGGAAAAACAAATAAAGATTTAGTCAACGGTCTTTCCTTTAAAGTACCATAGGTCCAAAATTCAACGCAAATGCAAATCACATACCAGAGTAAATATTGTGTGACTACGGCTACTGAATAGATTAAAATTGTTTGAACCAACATGTCGATGCTCTGCAATTAAAGGACAATAAAAAACATTAGTAAGAAAATACCTATAAGACTTGATTATAGCAAAAGAAATAAAAGATGAGAGAAGTGAAAAGAATCACTTAAATACCTTCCCCTGCAGCAATAAAAGAGAGAGCATGGCCAGGTGACAAAACCACTTCTTCCTTTATACCCTCAACATAAGTTCCCTGTGCACATTTTGCAAGTGTAACAATTCAAATAAATTAAAAACATTACACATAACTTGTTTTAAGGAATAGGAGAAATGCAAACCAACATGTTAAATGAGAATCAGATTGCCTCAACAACCAAGTACACAAACCTGTGCATCTTCTCTAACACGTAAATTTTGACCAGTCGGATCCAGCAAGTCATTGATCACCTAAAGTAGGAACACGGAGAGAACTGCATTTCAGGTAGCTTCAACAACTAACATTCATGGAGCCAATCTACGGAAAAATTGAAACAGTAAAAGCTGAAGCAACTATATCGCTCCGATAAGCTTTTGGCACACCTAAGAATTTTAAGTTGCTTGTATAAGCATGAGTGAATTTATGTATGGTATGAGTTAAAAAGACAATATGTGTGCCAAACCCTTACATGAGTTGCAACCTTAGAAAGTAACATCAAATAAAATGTCGCAACTAACCTCGTTGTAGATTTCGAGATAGGATACACGAAGTAAGAATTCACGTCCTGGAGTCTGAATTGAAAACAAATAAATCAAGCATCTCCACAAATTAAAGACACAAAATTGACCAAAGAATGGAAAGGCACTAGCAAAGTGAGCAATAAAGAGCCGTAACCAATCAAGATGGTAGAAGAATCAGTTATTAAATTACTGAATTTGATGAGAAACATGACAGAACAAAAAAATTGCTGCAGGCAAGGGGAACTGCAGAATAGTGTGTTATAATTAAAGTAGACGAAGGTTTTGCTTACATCTTGAATAATACTGAAAACATCCTTTATTGCCAATGGTATTACACCGGGAGAGTTTTGGTCACCCTGTGAGGAGCAATATGTCAAATTGTCAAGAAAAAATTCAAAATATGGCATGTGAAAAAGCAAATGCATAATAGCAGCTGCAAGTTTCAATTGCGAGACCAACATATGCAACACAAAGAAAAACGGGTATTTAAGATGTATGAGATCTAATTGCCATAATTAACCCATGATTGATTGCGTAGCAACAACTAATTACTGCACACACTTGAAGGACTTGAAGTAGGAAAAAACAAAGATCGCTACGATACCAGCACAAGGTCATGAATAAATCTTACCAGGCCAACAATTGGAAACTAAATTAGCTGAACTGACTAAACGTATATATCAAAAGGACAGCTAAATACAGCCAGGGTAATCATGAAAGGGAGTTAGAAACAGAAGGATAATTTAACACATAGGTGAATACATTTTAACAACAGTTTTAGAACAAGCTGTATCTAATAACTTCAAGAAAATCATCTACTGTTGACAGAGGCACCCAAATCAGACACCTTCTATATTGAGAAACTGAGAAAAAAAAAAAAAAAAAAAAAACAGAGGACAGATCTTCATTGCATTCTTATCCACTTAAATGTGGTTATACGGAAGACAAATTTCAATCTTGGTAATAATGACCGACAAAGCCCGAAAAAAATTACTAGTGTTGAAATATAACTTACGTGCATCGTATGCGTCTTTCCACTACTAGTAACACCATAAGCAAATACGGTCCCTGCAACATTCATATCAATCATTTTGGAACTGACAAGACTATAAAAATCAGTTTTCAAGCAATATAAGAATAAATACACTAATTTTTATGCCCCACAAGAAGCAGAATACTTCCAATTCAGTTCTCCAAAAATAGTTCGACCAAAGATGCCCTGGAATTTCTTTCCTTTTAGTCGAGCATAATTTAGGAATTCCATGTGCAAGTATGCTTACCATTTATGCCTTCCATTGCAGCTTTAACTACAGGTCGAGCAGCTACTTCATAAACTTCCTGCGTACTTGTATTTTGTCCAAATACTCTATCTAGAAAGAAAGACCAAGCAACGAATCGAACCTTCAAATTCAGCTTTATTAACCGCAAATCCTACTTCTAGACTAATAATGTGTACAGCAGCTTTGCTTTGCACTCTTTCGAATTACTATTGAAATGTGAAGAAAAAAAAAATTGACAAGTAAAAAGTTGATCAGAAGGCCAGTAACCTTACCAAATGCATAAGCTGTCACAGGATTGTACTCATTTCGCACAATTTTATCGCCATCTGCATACCAAGCAATCTCATCGCCCCTCTGATATTCCCGCTCACTACAACCACAAATTCAATAATCATAATTTTAACCACATTGTCCCAAAATCCAACCCTAGCTAAAATTTACTTTAAAAAAAATTCCAATTCAAACACCCAAAAGTCTAATTCTATCCAATCAGATCTAGCATTTTTACCTCAAAGGCCGAAATCGAATCGTGACGGAAATGCTATCCCCCGATCTCGACGTATCCACAGGCTCCGCCATAAGCTCATCCGCCATCGGAAAATCAACCGGCGAACGGCTATTGTAATCTCTCGAGTACGCCGAATCACTCCGGCTCCGGCTCGGCGTCATGGATCTGGGGCCGAGTCCATTAGCCGAGCCGAAAAAAGAAGTCGCCGAGGAAGAGCAGGAGCGCGGCATAAGCCGACTGTTCATTAAGGACGAGGAGGACGACGACGAAGAGTACGGGCTCGATTGCTTTCTGTAGTGAAATGGTGAGCTGCTTCGTCCTCTCGAAGAAGACGCTGCCATTGCCCACCGACCAACCAAATAATTTAAAAAACCAGCACCACACTTCTCTATATATACTAGTATGTGTGAGTGTGTGTTTTAAGAAAGAAGGGGGAGGAGTAAAGAGTAGAAGGAGAAGAAGAATGTGTCAGAGGTCACATGGCGTGAATCAATAAAGCGAAGAACATTGTTCGGATTTTTAATTTGATTTCAAGAAAATGCAGGCTGTCAAGTGCGAAAGAAGATATAGGAAAGAAAAAAAATCAAAAATTAACTTCAATTATATATATGAATGGTGCTTGTATTATTTGTAGAGAGAGAAAGTGAAGTTTTCGTTTCTTCTTCTTTAAGACAAAGTGAGTTGCAGAGTAGAGAGAGAAAGTAGTGACAGGTGAGTACTGAGTTTTAGTGAGAAGTGAGAACGATGGGAGGTTTTTTTTTTTTTTTTTTTTTGGAGGATTTTTTGAATTTAAATTATTCTGAGTTGATTTTTGTGGGAAAACTAAAAATATATTTTTGGTATGGAAATGGCTGCAGTTGAGGATTTAAAAGATTACAAAAATATGTAATTTTGTGACGTGGTGGGGCAAGGTGGAGTTTAAACTGAGTAGTGCTAGCGGTAGCCCGCGCTTAAAAAAGGGGTTTCCAGTTTTTACTGACGGTATTTTAAAAGGTACGGGTAAGCGAGCGGGAATAACAGTGGCTGCATTTGTTAAATAAGGTAAATATTGATCAAGAGTTAGGTGAGTCACCCGAGTGTGGATTAGTAAACACGGTAATATCTGGACTAAACTAATTAATTGGAATCAAGTTTAGACTGTGATTAATCTGACTTCTTGCTGTTAATAAAGGTACGACTACCAACAAGTTATTCAAAAAAATGAATATTAATTGCCAACGAGTTTTTCAAAAAAAATCACACATAACTATATTAGATAAAAACTACCTCGGTGTGTTATCTTTTTTGATCAAATTATATTTCTAATTTTTATTAAAATCACGCACATGAAGTGCGCTATAATCACGAGTTTTTTTTAAATTTGCTAACCAAATTTTATGAACGGCTTGAATTTACAGTTACCCTCTAATGTGTCGTCATTTGATGTAGTTTTTTTAAATTCTTATCGATTACTGTAATGGTTGGTCAAGTTAGAAATTACAGTATTATTAATATTTTAAAGCTTTTCTCTAACTAATACCCAAAGTTTTTCCATACATATTGCACAAGTCCACGTTATTTTATTTCCATGGTATTTAAACATTTTCTCAGTAACTATATTATAAAAAATTACCACCTGCAACTCTACTTAGTCAATCCGGCTTGGGGTTTACACTTGTTAGCCGAACTCCAATTTAAATTTTGTTAGTATATTTTATGAATGTTTTAAACATACATCTAATGGTAAAAAAATCCCTTTGATGGGTCGTCTTTGTCTATTTCCATGAAATTGTTTTACCGATGACAAGCAACATAAAAAAATTGGTCACGGCACACCTTTAAATGATTTTAGGTCAAATGATCAGCGTGTATTGTAGGCAAAAAATAGTACAGTGTAAAACTAAATTTTTGAGCTATATAAATACCATTTTCGCATGTATAATAGTTTTCCTCGTATAATTTTTAGCAAGTTGGCATTGACTAAATTGCAATCTATAAGTATTGGGTTCAAGTTAGCACGGGGTAGATGGAGTCCCATTATTGATCATATTTTGAAAGAAAAAAAAAAACTTGCAATTGTTAATTCCACGAGTGATATAAAAGATGTTATGGAATAAATTTATCAACTACTTTATGATGTATGGAGTTATGGACATAAACGGTAAATTGATTATGATAATTATGATTAAATATAAACCAAAAATATTTTTTCGTTCCGAAAAACCAAAGAGTTTATAGCAAGTTATCGTTATCCATTTACTTAGTTCTCATGCGACATGGTTCTTTCTTTTTTTTACATCCCTTCCTGTGTTTTTGGCAACCATATTCGTTTGGATTGCTATTTTTTTACATAACATTCTTGAAGTTTTGAAAAAAAATAATTTAGTATAGTACTTTTATTATGTATACACAAGATAAAAATGTGATTGATAATAAATTGTTTAGAAAAAAATTATGCATTCCAAATGAAATTGCATAAAAAAGGCATTATTAAGCTTTGTTTAGATTGAATTTATTTTTGAAAAAAAATATTGTCAAATCACTTTTTTATCTCATATATATGCAAATATGAAATGTTCTACGATAATTGATCTTAAAACACTTATAGCTTTAGAGTTTGCATTTATTTGATACTGTTTTTGAAAAGGTACGAATGCATTTTTTAATTACATTTTTACTTTACGTATGCATATAACGTAAAATAATATTTAAAATTATTATGGTAATGAATTTGAAAAAAAAATCTAAAAAAAAAAAACAATTAAGAGATTCTTTTAAAACAACCGGTGATTTTTAACGAAATAGCCCTTGAGGACAAATCTCCAGTCAACAAAAGGATGTTCGTGGGAAGTGACTCTAATGCCTAGTTTGGGAGAAAGGAAATGGAGATAAGAGAAAGAGAGAAATGAATTTTAAATAATTTATTTGTTTGGGAGTAGAAAGAGAAAAGAAAATAAACGATTTTTAATCATTTTTATTTGTTTTGGAATAAAAATGGAGAAAAAAAATAAGAGAAATGGAACGAAAATCTCTTATTTTTTTTCTCCATTTTTATTCCAAAACAAATAAAAATGATTAAAAATCGTTTATTTTCTTTTCTCTTTCTACTCCCAAACAAATAAATGGAACGAAAATCTCTTATTCATCCTATCAAAAAATTTCCTCCCAAATTTGAAAGAAATTAAAGGACAGGAAAAGAAAATTTTCCTCCGCTTATTTTCTTTTCTCTTATTTCTTTTACATCTCGACTCTCGTACTAAACATAAAACACGCGAGGACAGCGGAAAGGCGTTCGATATGTGGCCCAAAGACATGGAGGCCGGATATATTGGAATTCTATATTTAAAAATTATAATAAAATAATTTAACAAAACGGAAGCAGTTAGTACAACTGTTCTGAGAAGAGAAGGAACGTGGTGGACTGGTGGCGAAAACTGTCGCTATCCGACTTACCGGGTCACTGCCGCCGATGACAAATCGCTGGTTAAGGTGAAAATTTTAATTCATCAGACCTCGCGTATATCGGATGCCTGCCGTTGCTGAATGGGCTAAAATAGAAACCAATGTGCGAGAATAAAGCTATAATAAATCAATGTCCTTCTGACTAAAACTTCTATTACCGATTGCATTTATTTCCAAAACTCTTTAGAAATGCCCGAGACACATAAAACCCTAAATAAATGCAATAAAACCTGGTTCAAATCCTTTGAGCAATTCTTTTGGTGTCCAACTGTGTATGTCATATTATGTGGACAAAGGATCTGAACTCATAAACCCATAAACGAATACAAAAATGTATGCGAAGGGACCGATAAATTAGACATTACCTCACCATCCCACTACGATGTTAATGTAAAATATTTATGAGTGAACACAGATACAGTTGTTCACGGGCTCGGGTTCCAATAAATTAGACAAATGACATTTGTGGTGATAAATTTCCTAGCAATCTAGACTCAAGATCTCATTGCATCTCGAACTATTTGTCAGTAAATCATTTATGATCAAGGGTATCGGGGAAACTGATTCGGTATTAATCGTTTCACTTTCACACCATAGCCTAAGTTCATCTATCAGCCATGAAAAATAAATAAAACCAACAAGAATAACACAAGGAAATAATTTTTTGTGCAAGAAATCATTTTATTCGTTTTGCCCTTTCTAACATAAGTTACAACTGTTGTCATCAAAATCAGTATTCTGCTTCAAACCTCACCTTTTATTAAGGTTCGATATTGGTGTTATTGTCATCAATCTGCCCACAAAGTGTGGAAGTGTTTGTATGATGTATCACTGGTGGTTTTCTTTTAATTTGTAAAAACGATACTTTTGTGCATGACTCATAATATTTGCCAAATAAATGTCCTCTTGGGTAGATATTATTGTTTATATTTGGTCTATGACTCGATCAGTAAAACATGGCGACATATAATTGATGATGTTTTGTCAAAATGTTAAGATTGAGGATTTAACCACCACGAGCATGTGTATCACGGGTGCGTTTTATCCGCCATTTCTTTTTCCATACCTGAATCGCATGATATATCTACTTAATTGTGTTTTATCTTGAAGACAATAAGAGCACAATATTTTGGTATTTTTTTCCTCCGCCTTTCTGCCTTTCATATTTGGAAAGCAATTAAATTACATCACGATAAATAAAATATATCAGGAGAAATGAAGAATGGTTATAGTAGAAGAGTATTATTATCAATATCAACTATAAGCTTGGTCTAAAGCTTTTAGGTTATTTTTTGTCAATTCAATCCCATGTTAAATTAGTCGTCACAAATTATGGCACAATCAATAACCTAATAAATTAAACACTTAATAAAAATTCAGTACAACGAGGCAATTTTGTTACTGTTAATAATTAGGCCATTAATTAAGCCAAAAACATGAGAAAATTTACTTACCTTTCTCATTGTTGTACCCAAAAATGAGTTTCAAGTCCTTTACCGAGACAACGTTGTCATCAGACTTCGTACCCGGGCCCTGTGTGTAGATGCAAGAAACCAAAAAAATAAAGTGCAAGTGCTGGCAATATGATATTTGCTTCCATGTGTAGTTGCCTTTCCCCGTAAAAATGACTTTTGCATGTAAAAGAGCAAAGTGATTAATTCAAGTAATTTTAGTCACTATCTGCGGCCACTGCTAAACTTTCTTCTCCACTGAGTACCTACATTCGAACAACCCATGTTCTTGCTGCAATTTTACATTAATCATGCTGTCGAAGCCTCAAACAGTAAGAGCCTAGGTGAATGAATTACGAGTTAGATCAACGACCATCTGCCTGTACCACATTTATTTTTTGGCCTCGCATGTGAATATGGTGATAGTTTAGGTGCACCGAAACATTAATACCAACAAGATTTGGATCGTAACTGTGCTAGAGTCATGTCAATGGTATGCCAAGAATAAAACGACAAATAGAGATAATCAGTAAATCTACAAATCGAACAGAAGAAATTGGTGGCTGTTTTAGTTTTCATAAACTCGTAATTGATAAAATTCACCCGGCATTAACAAACATTTCAAAGAGAGTGCAAGCGTGATCGATCCTAGACATTTGAGATTTTTTTTTAGATCCTTTTTTTTAATTGAGCATTAATGATGTATTCTTTTATTATGAAAAGTGGATCTACTTTATTTCATGTACACGTGAAGATAAATTTGGCCTTTTTAAGATGAAATTCATATTTTAAATACTATTGAGAAAACGCAATTGGTGACTGATTCAAGCCCATGTAGCAACGATCGATGCTAATTAATCAGTCAGTTTCAAAAGAATATTAGCCGAAATGTGCACAACTGGAGAAAGATTTGGTGCCATATCCAATTTGTTTACAAACTATCATCACTAAAATAGCACTTCTTTACTTTTCATTTATAACATTTTAGTAACCAGAAAAAAATCTTAAAGAAAGATATACTTGTAGAATTATATTGTCTTGGCAACTTACATTAAATAAATGTGGGTAGTCACACGAGCTTCAATTCAGACATCATCTTTAATCAGAACACAATAGTATGTGTTATGGCTCATTATTGATTATCAAAAGAATTAACAACGGTGCTTTTTTCTCCCCCCCTCTCTCTCTCTGTCTTATTATTTTGATGGCTTTTCTCCCTCTCTCCGAAGACAGTATAGCCTCTTTATTGATAAAAGATCACGCATAGCTTCAGTAAAGATGGTGTAACCATTAAGGCCTGGCTGTTAGTACCATCTTTACTTGGGGGCATCTACACATAAATGTTTGTCAAGCCACCGACACACCATGCTACATAGGCAATTTAAGGTTGGATTTCCTTAGAGAAGAGTTTTTGGTAGCGTAAAATTACTCAGGCAAATAAAATGATTTAGGTAATGAACAGGTCAAGTATTCGGAACTTTGCCGTTGGATCCAGAACAGAACGTTAATGAATTTATAACGTTGAAATCAATCGAGCACCAAATGAAATGTGATGGACGTTGCAAAATAAGTACATAAAAGATGACGAGACAGACGTCAGCGAAAATGCACTATTTTGACGTTTATGTTCGTTCAACAAATTTTGGGACAGACGGAGACGTCCCTTTCTGCCTTCCCAGAAAGGCCAAAACAGATGCACGCGAATTTGTTCAGCTACATATAAAAATCAATATCACAAAGGGTAGAGAAGGATTGGTTTTGAAGCAATAATATTTATTTAATACCGCTACAAACTCATTATCATATACTGTACTTAAGATTGGACAAATTTCAACTAACTCCAGCCCAAAAGAGATTAATCTAGGTTAGAAGAAACAAGGATGTCAAGTCAACACAGTGGCTTTTACCCACTTAATGAATTCCACTAGTTTAATAAACTTTTGCATTAATAGTTGAAATTTCTAATTTCGAAAGAGTGTAAGACAAGGATAGATGCGGGGAGTTTCTATCATTGACCCATTTTTTCCATAGCTTGACAGCACATGCAACCTTTTTATTACTGCTAGTCTGTGGTCCTTGCGTGTGTATATGGTGTCTTCGGGGTGGGGATGGGGCCTTGTGAGAGTTTTTCTTTTTTATTTTGTGTCAAAGAAAAGTGGTGCTGTTGGGGCATAGGAAGATTGATGTACATGCTGCAAGTTGCCAATATTTACCCCCCGTAATAGAAAACGCAAGCAGGAGGAAAAAAAAGGAACATATTGCAACCTTTTTTTTTTTTTTTTGTCAATAGTCAAACAGTATATTATTCTATTTCTAACCTTCACTATCCAGAAGAATCGATGGGGACTGAACTACTATCGGACCAAACGGGTGCATTATGCACTCATTTGAATTTTTTGATGAGAGGCAGGATTTGAAATCCTGACCTCCCACCCCACTTAACCTTTTTTGAAGGTTTTATGGTGACCAATACAATCAAATTGGGTTAGTTAGGAACATATTGCAATCGCTTTTTGCTTTTTACCAATTGCACGTGAATAGATGCTTACAAGGATGTGCGGCAGATGCAGAATAGGATGAAGCCTTTTTTTTATTTTTACTTTTTAAACCCCTCCATTTCCTTCCCTAATTTTTGGGTAGGAGGTTGATTTAAGCCCTTTCATGGCCCATAAAAATGCTAAGCTTTACGATGGGGTTTGAAGATTTTCCGACTAACTGATAATTTGAAGTTTGGGATCAAAATGGGCTGGGTCTTGGTCAGTGAAGGATTTGGCTCAGATGAAAAGTTTAAGCAAAAATTTGGCCCAGCTGAGGACTCGTGTCTAAAACCTGATGCGTATGCCAATAGCCGTTCCACGATCAGGAAAAAGACCAAGGAGTAGGCTTTTTTTTATTATTTTGATACATTTAAAAAATGTGGGCAGGGACATACAGTCCAGTTAAAAAAAAAAAAAAAAAACGTTGGATGAGAGTATTACTTAACAATTTGGTTCTGGGAATGCTAATATTGTCTCCCTTGAAAGAAAATATTCATATTCCCATCGTCTAAATAAGGAACTTTACGTAAGTAACAATGAATACGGTGAAAAAAAAAAAAAAAAGTAAGAAACCATGGATAGTTGTTAAAACAAAATTCTATTGCAAATTGTGAGTATTATAAGGCTAAAACACAAAGAATAATTAAACCGCGAAAATGCATATAATTTATTTATAACTTATAATCCTCTTAGACCAAAAATGCCTGTGATTATACAAGAACACCAACTTGAAGGTAAAGCAAATTGCAATAGACTGACTGCCCCCTTTCTGCCAATTTTAGTACTCGAGCAACTTTTAGCCTCTGAAGGCGTGTTATAGTTCCAGAAATGATAGCGCCTTTATCCCTCTCCTAGTAATACACCACCACTTCAATAGTAAGTAACCAATTTTATCCGTTATGAGTTGAGATAGCAAACGTTAAGAGAAATGGTGACCTCTGTTTACACGTCCAAAGTCCGGTGCTCCTTCTCCAACCATTATGCCTCAAACAGAGTAAGTCTAAAGTCTAGTTAGTAGTTGGTAATAACTGCTTTCGTTTTTCTAACTTAAGTAACTGAGATGGGACACTGCACTGATTTTCTTTAATACTTTTATGTTAATTTTTCAGGACTTCACAGTTCGAAAAAGCGAATAATAGCAAGTGGTTTAGTCTTTAAATTGGGTCACAAATCAAGATCCAAACAACCAATGGTTACAGTTAGGAATAGTAAAGAGGATGTTAAGGCTGATTTTGAGGTGGGGAAGAGGCTTTATCTGGGAATGGACTTTGGCACCTCTGGAGCACGCTATGCTTTAATTGATGATGAAGGGAATATACATGCGGAGGGAAAGAGAGAATACCCTTTATTTATGGTAAGCTTTCTTTCAATTTAAGGAAACAGTTTGTTGGTTGATATCTAAATTTTGGTTGTTCCTATATTGTGTGATTCAAGGGGTTCTGTTATGTATTGGATATAAAAGTGAAATGGACGTTCAAAGTAGGATTTAAAAAGTTGAATTTAGAATTTGTATCTTTCTATGTGTGTGTGTGTGTGTGTTTTTTTTTTTTTTTTTTTTTTAAGTTCAATAAAAATCCAAATATTTTTGGAAGGTACTTGAAGGTAATTTCTGTAGTCTATCTCTAACGATTGGAGCTGGTCTTTATCTTTAGAAAGGGCGAGGAAACAGTTGATTGGGTTCAGTCCTGGAAAAAGGCACTCTTCTCACTCCTCGAAGATGTTCCTGTTAGTCTTCGATCAAGTATTGCATCCATTTCTATTGACGGAACTTCTGCCACAACCATGATCATAGATGGGTAGATACTTCATTACTGGAGTTTTTGGTAGTTTTTTGTTTTGTTATCCTCACAAGTGTCCTAAATTTAAGTTTCAACTAAATTTCAATCGATTTCATTGTAGCAAAACTGGAGAATCTTTATGGAAGCCGTTTCTCTACAATGAGACTTGTCCTGATGCTTTGCCCTTAGTAAAGTCCATTGCTCCTGAGAACCACACACTCTGCTCAGGATCTTCTACCCTTTGCAAGCTTGTATCTTGGTGGAACTCTTCTGATTCAAATAAGGACTCTGCGGTATTGTTGCATCAAGCCGATTGGTTGTTATGGCTTCTTCATGGCAAGCTAGGAATTTCTGATTATAATAATGCATTGAAGGTTTTATGCCATTCATTAGCCTGTTTATTGTAGTTTTGTCTATTGTTGTACTGCGAGGAATTGCATAGAGGTGTCGACGTATACTGCAAACCTTAATTACAAATCCTCTCAGGTTGGCTATGATCCTGAAATTGACTCTTATCCACCTTGGCTGCTCGCTCAACCCTATTCTTTTGTTTTACCTTCAGTGCAAGCTCCTGGTACTCCAATTGATTATGTGAAAGAGGATGTTAGAACAAATTTCGGTATGTTTTTGTGCCATGACATCATTGTCATGAGTAAAGCTTGACAACTTTTTCATCAACCCAATACGTTCCTCTAACAAACTCGTATGATTTTGCTCTCTAGCATACATGCATATAGATATTTTTATGCCGTTCTAAAACTAATATCTACTGACACTTATAGTTTTGATTTATGCATATGGCACGATGGTATAGCTTGCAAGCCCTTTTTTGTCAAGCAGTATACATATCCCTGTCCTGAGATTATGCCTATGGAATTCGTTTTAGCCCTTTGCTAGTATTGCTAATTTTTTATCTCACTTTTAATTTATAGAACTGTGGAAACTATTTCATTTCATTGGCATGTTAGCTCTTTTGGTGGCATAAGCACTGTCACGTTGGTTTTTAATTACGACAGGAAATGAAGTTTCAATTAGTTAGTCTGTCTCAATTCCTGACCAAATGATGCAAGATTTTCTGATTGAACAATGCAGAATAAAAATGGTCAGAGAAGTACAGGGGACATTGTTTATGCAGTTTGAAGTTTTTTGTGATTTTTAACCAATAATGGGATATCCTATTGGGGTTGGCAACCATAAAGCCTTTAAAGGCTATGTTGGGTGGGAGGTCAAGGCTTCAAATCTTGCCTCCCATAAAAAATCCAAATGGGTGCATAATGCACCCGTTTGGTTCGATGGTGGTTCAGTCTCCATCGGTTTCCCTGGGGCTCAATTGGGCCCCTCTCCTATAGTGTAGGTTAGAAATAGGATAATATACTGTTGACTATTGATAAAAAAAAAAAAGAGATGTCCTACTGATGTATTATACAGTTTCTTTAGCTATGATCACCTCCTTCCTCCTATCTGTGTTGAAGTAGCCTCACTTGTGCAGTTTGAGACTGGCACTAATACTTTTGTCATCTGGACAGGATTCTCAGAGAATTGTGTTATCTGCACAGGAACAACCGATAGTATAGCAGCCTTTCTTGCAGCACGTGCTACTCAACCTGGAAAAGCTGTGAGGTTTTTATCCATTTATTTATTGTATTTCACAATCACAAAAATTGCGTGTCCCTGTGTTTGCTTCATTGCTGTTCAAAATTGCTCCATAGGCAGGCAAATATGTGTAGACTTGTAATTGATACACTGATCCTTTCCTGATCTTGTATTCGGCTTGCAAATCAAGCATTCTTAAATGATTTTAATCAGGTAACATCTTTGGGTTCAACACTTGCCATAAAACTCCTTAGCACCAGAAGGATAGAGGATGCAAGATTTGGGGTATATAGTCATCGTCTAGATGATAAATGGCTAGTTGGAGGTGCTTCAAACACTGGTGGAGCTGTCCTTAGGCAGATATTTACAGATGAACAACTGGAGAAACTAAGTGAACAGATAAATCCTTCAGAAGCATCTCCTCTCGACTACTATCCCCTTCATTCAGTTGGAGAGAGGTTTCCTGTGGCAGACCCAAATTTGGAACCCAGGTATGCAAAATAGTACGAGGAATTTAGTTAAAAAGAAGTTGTATTAGCATAGTGTAATTAGAGCCTTGAAAAAGGCATGAAAGAGCTTGCTTAACATGGTCTTTGCATAAGCAAAAAGTGCCAAACCTTGGGTCTCTTCTTGCATGACATCTAGTCTATTTATATGGAGAATTAACATTTACTTGTGTATTTTCACTATGCTGAAGCTTGGTTTCCTGATTTTCACTGTGCTGAAGCAAGTTTTCATTTGCTACTGACGTCCAGTCTAGTCACCTCCTGTTTGATGATTAACAGTGTATTCTGCTGCATGTTGAATTGGTAGCTGGGTACTGCTAATAAAGCTAAATTGACGTTATTCAGATTCCTGAAATTTCTTGAGCATAAGTTGCCAATTGTTTAACTGGGGTGGGAAGGAAGTTTTGGACGGATGTGATTGCCGGGGCCAAAATGTAATATCTTTTGTTACTATTGTATATGAATGTGTTTTTGAATCAAGTTGGAAGTGCTTTTGTTTAACTTCTGATAAGTAACTTTTTGAAACCATGTTCTACCGTATTCTCTCTCTCTCTAGATCCAATTGCTGTGACAGTAAAAATAAAAACAGAAGAAAAAAAAAAGGGAAAATATGTTGGAGCCCGCTTCAGGGTTATTTAGCATCCTGAAGATGACAATTTACTGATGTTGTAAGGCTCTCGTGTTCTACCTATGCTAAGGCTCTTGTGTTCTACCTATGCATTCTCATACTCTTGAGAAAAAAATGCAGACGTTGGGCCTTTTTCAGAACTAAATATCTTGTGAAACTTTGTTTCCAGTCTTCTGCTTAAAATTTCAAGCTTCTAACTCTGTTGTTGGATTTTAGACTTACAGCTAGTTTGGGAGCAAAGATTTGAGGAGAAAAGAAAGGAAAAGAAAAGGTTTATTGTTTGGGAGTTGGGGAGAAAATAAAAGAAAATGAGTTGAGAAGAAATGATTTGTTTGGAAGTTAGAAGAAAAGAAAGGAAATAGGAAGAAAACTCCTCCATTCTTCCTTTAAAAACTTTCTGCCCAAAATTAGGCAGAAAGCAAAGGAAAGGAAATGAAAGAGAAGATCCTTCCCCTTCTATTCTTTTCTTTTCATCCTTCTCCCTTCCCTTCTTTCTCTTTCTATTATGAACTCCCAAACTAAGCCTTAGGGAAGAAAGCTTAAAATGTTATACCACATTGTACTAAATGGTATGACCGCAGGACTTGGTTGTTTTCCACCTATGATAACGAGTGCTTGCTTGTGCAGGTTACATCCTCGCCCAGAAAGTGATGTAGAGTACTTGCATGGTATTCTAGAATCTATAGCTCGAATTGAGGTATAAAAGTCCCTTCTCCAGTGCAGATCCACATCCCGTGATTTCCTTTTCTTTCTTTTCTTTTTTTGCCCCTTTTGATTAAATATGCTAAAAGATCGTTTATGAGATCACTTACTTTAGTATGTCATAGGCAAAAGGTTACAAATTACTGAAGGACGTTGGGGCAACCCAAGTTGAAGAAGTCTTTACCGCTGGAGGGGGATCGAAAAATCAAAAGTGGATAAAGATTCGAGAGAGAGTCCTAGGGCTGCCGGTGCATAAGGCGGCTCAAACAGAAGCTTCTTATGGAGCTGCATTATTAGCAATGAAGGGTTCTCTCACTGAAAGCAAGGTGATTATATAGTAGAAGCAGAATCAAACGCAATAGAGATTCTACAGTTATGTTGGACAAAGGTGGAAAATGATCGGGAGTATTGTACTCTTGTAATTCATTCTTGTAAACTGTGTAACCAGGTTCTGTAAAATTTGAACATATATCAGTGCTGACTGAACAAGATCTTCCTTGATCATGCCGTGGAGAAGTACTGTGGTAGGCAAACTGCATAGTAAATCATCAGAGGATTCTTCAGGAGCATCTGTTAGACGTTTATGAATTTCAAATTTCAGTGGAGGGGTTAAGCCCTTACACAAAATGACAGTTTATTTTCAGCTTATAATTGGCTTTGAGCCAAGCATTTAACTTTGCTTTTCATTCTGGCAGTTACTACTATTTCTCAATCTAAATGCCTATTGCTATATGTATTACAAATGAAGCCTTAGTGGTGCTTTCATAGAACAAACTTTTACGCGTGTGGAGTCATAAGCGAAAATTGGCAGTTTTAAATTGGTTCTATTGGACTGGTTATTTTTTTGAATATTTTAAAAGTAATTTAAAATATTATTTTTATTTGAGATAAAAGTTAATTAGATGATGTGTTTAAATTTTTTTAAAAATATATATATATTTTAAAAAATATAATCAAACAAACAGTGTACAAAGTGTACAAATCGAGAACATGTCCAAAAGCGTGACAACCTTTGCATGCTTTTGCGAGCGTTGCAGAACAAAAATAGATTAATGTTGGTAGTATATTTATTCCAAAATTAGCATGCACATTTTTTGCGTTTCTATTCGTCTAGAAAACTACCAGCATTAATTAAACTACCCAGAGTGAGAGTACCATTAAAACTTCAGATGTGAGCGATCCATAGTAAACGTCTGCATTGTGTAGTATTTAATTATGATATGTTGCCGAAGTAAAAATATTAAATAAAAGCGAAGCAAATAAAAAAAACTTAGAGGTGGCGGGAACAAGTTGAGTTGTGATTTTTTGTCTGGAAACACTCGGGGAAACGAAGGAACATTCGCCGCCGAACGCTTCAGATAGCATGCGTGTATTGCAAATCAGAGTGAGTATTGGGTGCACCACGCGCGTCACGTGGTGTGACACATGGTGCACTAAACCAATTATACATCGCCAAATAATACAAGGTATGACCCCATTATTACCACATGACGATAAATTATTGGTTCTAGTACACCACGTGGCAATGCACGTGGTGTATTGTATACTTTTCCTGCAAATCACCCCAGAATCCTTGCATTTAATGCATCGCAATCATGACCTAGTTACCTAAACTTACTTTTGCCCACACTCTCCTTTTTCTTTTCTTTTTTTTTTTCTTTTCCATTTTCTTTTTGTTTTGTACCCATCGTCTGCACCATCAAGTCATTGGACCTCATGAGAGGACTTTCTATCATTATCAATCAAGAAACATCGAAACCACAAATAAATTTTAATTTGTGCTAACTGAAGGTGCAATTTCAAAGGCTAACAAATTCGATTCAATTTTGGATTTAGCGATAGACACCGCAATTATCTGTTTGAGGTTCTGATTTTTGTTCAATCTAGGAAGATGTTTTTATATGTTAGATTAGATCACTTGCCCTTGCTACGATTTCGCCAAAAAAAAAAAAAAAAAAAAAGTTGGAACTCTGATGCAGCATTTAAAATATCAATAAACTATTATACAATTAACTTCTCTCAACGGCGATACTATGGAGTTCTTGAATATTTGACTTTAATAGTTTAGCTCCTGTGTCAAGACATGAAAATTTATTTCTCTAGCAAGTTTGGTGAATTATTAAGTACAAAAGATCTGTATTACTGAATACTGTGAAATGCATTACGACAATTATCAGAACTATGATGTTTTCGGTTTCTTAAAAGATGAGTGGGGAATGAAAAAAAAAAATGAAAATAAAGAGTGGGAAATATGGTGGTTGAATTCCGATTTTAAAATAACTACAAAAACCAAAGATTATTAACCTTGGGCTAAAAGTGATTCTTAGTATCAGTGATATTTTAGTTTGCTGCAAATGCGATGCATAAGTTCTATTTGAAAACATAACGAGACGTAGATGGACTCGATGCTGATAAGTATATGTGTTATCTTTTGTTTTTTTTTCACTATGTAAAAGTTGACGATGGTGCTAACAGCTTAAATGTTGTGCTAGAAACGAAGGTCTAGTTTTTTTTTTTTTTGAGAAAGAAACGAAGGTCTAGTTTGAATTACATTTCTTTTAATATTATTAAAAATATATATTACTATGATGTGTATGAGATCAAAAATACAATTAAAACATGCGTCTTAAACCTGTTTTAAAAATATTTTAGAATAATCTTTGAATAAAAAGTAATGTCTAAACAGGGTTTTCCAAATGATAACATGTACAAGCATATTTGTACCCTTCAAATTATGGTCCTTGTAAAGTTCTACATTTCAAAATTATACTTGAAAAACATGTTACATTTGAGTAACTTAAGGGAAAAAGGTAAAATTCACATCTTTCTTAACATTGTATTGCGAAATTAGATTAACAACTTGAAATCTGATTACACGACATTTACTATAGTAAGAGTATTAATAATTTTTTACTTATTTAAATTGTAAAAAGTCTTTCAACTTTTACAGGTAAATAAAATAAAAAAATTTTAAATAGATCGATTTCACTCAATAATCTAACAGTTGTCATTAAATCACAATAATTTAAGAACTCTTTAAATTTAATTTAATAGTAGCCGTTGGTTACACGGTACTACCTAAATGTTTCCCACGAGATGCACATTTAGTTCGCTGCTTGCTCGCTTTCTTTCTTTCTTTCTCTGGTTCATTCTTTCTGACTTTCTGTATATTTTGCGAGCCTCGAGATTATATCATTATACTCGTTAACCAAGCCAATAACATGTATATCCCCCACACCTTTCCACATCTTAACATTACTAAATTAACAATGACGCACTTGTGATGATCTCCAAACACTCTCATATTTCATCTGCTTCTTCTCAACCATGGCTGCATCTCCTAAACCTCTCAATCCTCAAGCCCCAGAGTACATACCTTTATTCAACGCGTCCTTCATCACTCCACACTTTAATATTCCTCCTTTAACACACGATATCAGCTCCTCCTCAATATTGGTACCGCCACCGCCCGTCTTTCCATCTTCCTCAATACCTTTGATTCACCCAAATCAGCCACCTCTTCATCTTCCCCTTTACATCCACAGTGAACCCTTTTACGCTGACTCCTTTCTTCCACAGCAATCTAGTTATTTCCCCCCTCTTCCTCCTCCACCAGCACCATCACTGCTACTACCAGCAGCACAACAAGAGGATATCGATGTTCCACTGCCTTCACCATCCGCGGTGTCTTCTCCTCTTTCAGTAAATGAGCCTGTAAGAAAAGGTCCGAGGGTGATCCCTCGTAAAAAGTACTATGAGCCAAAGGTTTCTGGGGTGAGAGCAGGAAGAGGTGGCTCTTGGCTAAGTGGCAGAGGAAGAGGAGGAGGGTTTGGAAGAGAAAGCTCTAGGGAATGGGTGAGGAGAGGATCTAGTTCTTCTTCTATGCATGACGAAGAAAGGAAGGGCGATAAGAGCAGGACTTATGTAAAAAAGCATGGCATCTTACCACTTAGAGGTTGTGAAGAGAAGACTACTGTCATGATCAAGAATATACCCAATGAATACACGTATTAGTACTATTGACCTCCCTCCTTTACTCTTGGGGCTCTAGATTTAGTAGTAAATTCTTTCATTTATTTCCCTCATTTAATACTCCGAATCAGGCCGAGAGTTAAAGAGCTGACAGTGGCTGTTATTAAAAATTCAATATTCGTCAATTTAAAACAACTGAGCCAAGTTTCATTAAGTGATGTGATTCTTGCTATTGAACGTTCTTTCCTATGTCATTTACATTTATTTAATTCCTTGTTTCTTTAACTATCCTCTTTCCTTTTTTGGGGTGATATCTTTTGTTTGTTTTAGTTACAAATAGTTCATAACTTCATAGGGAAGGGAAAAGTATGTTTGAAATTATGTAACATCTGTTTCTTATTCTTTATTTATCAATTAATTCTTCTTCGCACATGTAAAAGATTTGGCAACTTGTGTAGCCGGTGGATGCTTGTGGAGTTCATGGACAAGCATTGCATGTTGGAGAACCAAAAGACTAAGCAGGGAACCAGGACAGGATCTGTAGAAGCTGAAAAAAACCATCTTTCAGCTTATGATTTCCTGTACTTGCCCATTGATTTCGGGTAAGCTGTAGTTATACTTTCTCCTCTGGTCTTTGTGTGTGTTTAGTTTGTTATTTCACTGAATTAGTACTGCAACAATTTTTTTTGTTTTTTATTTTATTTTATTTTATTTTGGCTGGCTTTATAGAACGAAAATGAACAAAGGCTATGCATTTGTGAACTTCACTGAACCACAAGCAGTATGGAAGTTTTTAAAAGCATGCGACAATACAAAATGGAATTTCAAGAATTCCCCCAAAATAAGAAAAATCGTCAGTGCAAGTATCCAGGTACATATCTTATAAAAAATGTTAGTTTTAGCCGTCTCTCTTTTCTTATGATGGCTAATTCGTGGTATTGTCCTGTTATTCACTGTATTTTTTTTTTCCTGCTTCGGTTTTAATGCCCAAGTTTTGCTACTGATCAGGGCAAAGAAGCACTGATGAGACATTTCCAGAAGACTGATTTCGAATGTGAAACAGACGAATTTCTACCCTTGTGCTTCAGCCCTCCTAGGGATGGTTCGGGTGATTCGGTCAAACTCATTCCAATTGGAAATGTTAGAGGGAGACCTCTCACTATTAGCTTTGGACGCCATCGCCAAACCAAGCATCGCTTCCTCGTTTGAATTTCATGGTTTGATTCCCTTACCAAACCGAGCATGCATCAAGTGTTGTTTTTCTTCTTCCTCATGGTTTAGTTCTTACTAGAGTTAATATATCTCTCCTTTAGTGCAGTGACTCGCACCCATTTTCCAGCTGTGGTGCCCTGCGGACAATGCTGACTCGTTGTCCAGTGCTGAGTCAATGCACATGTATCTATTTAGCTAGTTTGAGGAGTTTTCGTAGTCTACAGAAAAAGATTGAAATTTTATTGTTGTCAATTAGGGTTTTCAATGCTGGTAAGAAAAGAGGGTGGATCCTGGCACCTGAAGCTCTGGTTAGCATTGGGGTCAGGTGATTGGTTCCACCTTGATGTTAAGCTTGTGATATGAATCGATGATGTTGTTGGATACGGTGCATCTTCTAAATTTAACACTGGGAAATGTTAGAAATTAAAGCTGCAAAACTACAAGGCTCTGCAGCTTTCTTTAGTTTTAGCAGGTCAAATGTTGTTTTCTGTTTGTGGATATTTCAGTTTTTCAGTACCGCGGGGACAGTAAACATTTCCATTTCGCTAAAGGCAAAAGCTTTTTTCTTTTTGGAATACATTCAAGGCAAAGCTGGTTTTGTTTTTTGCCAGTTCATCGGTTCTCACATCTCACCCCTCAAATGACAATCACAATCTTCTTGTTTGGTTCCGTTTTTGACTTTTTTCTTGCTTTGGACTCAGACTACAAATGTCCAAAGAGATCAAAGATGCGTAGTCTTCTGGTGTTTTTGCTAGAATTCCCAGGTTGTCCAACCTGGGTAAGTAAACTTTTGGACCTATCAAAAATTTAACTTTTGGCCCTATCAAAAATTTAACTTTTGGCACCGTCTATTTTTAACCAATTTTGATGTCGATGTCCCTGGCTTTTTTAATATTTTATGTGGACGTCCTTTCTATGCTTATGCTGGTTAGCCCTCCCAAGTCACATCATTTCAATCAGCTGCACAAATCACCGTTTCTCATGGCAGTTTATCTTGGTTAGGGTTAAAGAACAGTTAAGCTGTTGCATGCAGCCTTCGCACGTAGTTTTGCTTCTTCGCAGCTTAAGCTAAGTTCTACAATATGTAATCATTGCTACTCTACAAATATGTGAATTGAAAGTTAAACGTACAAAAGAAATCATCTGTATCTTATCACAAAATGGAGTTGGTGGTGCACGTCATTTAGATTTGACAGTGCTCTACATCTCACTTAGGACTGTCAATGGGGCCGGGTCAGTCCTGAACTCGGTCCCGTTCGGCCCGTAAAAAAAGTCCGTGAGCCTAACTCTTGATCGGGCCGAGCTGAGCTTGGGCTAAATATTAGGCCCGAAATATTTTTGAGCCGAGCTTGGGCCTTAATAGGCTCAGCCCGTATAAGGCCCGGCTCATAAAACATATATATATATATATATATATATTAAACCTAAATATAAATTACATACACACACATATATATAATATGAAATTATGTATAATATATTAACTAAATCCTTAATATATCTCCTAATATATATATATATATATGTATGTATGTATATATATAATAACCCAAATATAAAATTAGACACACACATATATAATATAAAATTATATATAATATATTAACTAAATTCCTAATATTTTCTCTCTTCTCAAACAACTCTATCGCCGGCCAAATTCCTAATTTTCCTCCCTCCCTCCTCAAACAACCCCGTCGCCACCCAAATCCCTAAATTTTCCTCCCCTCTCAAACAACTTCATCGACTTCTTCCTCCCTAAATCTGAGGATTGCTCAGCATAATTTGCCTAAGTACACACTTCAATTAACTACATTTGCGTTGAGTGTTGCAACTAGTCTACTTGGGGCTTGTGCAGCCGGTTAGAGCATGAGAAGTTCTTGCTTTTAAGATTTTTCAGACGTCTGTTATGTGGTTGTTGTGTGCTAAAAGTAGATGCTTAACAAAAGTAAGGAACTATAATTCTAATGTAATTCTAATGCTTACAATGGAATTATTATGATCTCATTGTAAGCAATCGTCTCTCAAGAGTTTCAATCAAATGAGTAGTTACTGATTATGTGCAAAGTAACTGAAATTTGTACAATTAATGACATATTATTTTTTATTATTGGGAACAAAATTAAAGGAAAACTTGTGGTTTTAGTATTGTGTTGGAGCTGTTGAATTGTAGAAATATCTCAATAGGTTTAGGCTCGTGAGCTTAAGCTCACAGCCCGAATATTTTGTGAGCTTGAGCCTGAGCTTCACATTTACAAACCCGAAACTCATAGCCCGAAAGCTCATAACCCGATTTATTATGTGAGCTGAGCCTGAACTTGTTAAAGCCTGACTCATACGGCCCGATTGACAGGCCTAATCTCACTCTTTGAAACCCTCTTTTGGGCGTGAAGGGTTTTGGCTATAAACCAATTTATCCAAGAGAAATGAAATTTCTTTAGTGTTTTTCTTTATATATACAAGTAAGAAGGAAAAAGAAATGGGCAAAATTTCTAACCTTCTCTACTCTCAATAAATGCAATCAATGCTCTTAGCGTACACAGGGAATTTAAAAGATGGGAAATGGTAGGGTTTGTTTTGTCTTTTCGTGATATGATGACGTAAGGAAAAGAAACACAAGGTCCAACCAACCAATGAATGGTGGGGGTGTTGCGAGACTCGAACTCGCGGCCTCTCGCACCCGAAGCGAGAATCATACCACGAGACAGGACACCCTTTTTATGCAGCAACTTGTCTACTTATGGGCACAGGCCCTTAGCTTTTAGAGGCGGATTTTTTTTTTAATTATTATCATTATTTTTGAAGTATGGAGGCTGGGTTTTAGGAAAGCTATTTTGATGCGGGGACCGACAAAGAATTGAAGCATCATACTACTAGTACTATTAAATTGGAGTTACACGTATTATCATTATTTGATCGAAAAAATTATACAAGTAACTCATCATTTACATTGGCGTAAATCCCTTACCTAAGCTAGTACTACAATTTGCGATGATGCAAAATACAAACAGAAATTCCACGATGCCTAGGAAACAAGTTACACAACTTGGCTAAAGCATGTATTTTAGGTACAGTGGAGTTTGGAAAGACACAACATCTTCATTTGTTGTAGCTTGACAAGGCATGAGCTGGACCTGTGTTGCTTTGACAGAATACTGTACTCCATCATCTTGAACTAGAGGATCTCAATCTTGATGTTCTTGTCTATGCAGCTATTCCTATGGCACAAAAGTTTAAAAACTATCTAATGACCTTTCCTATACGCTCCAAAATTATGCAACTTTCAGCTTCTCCAGCTGATAACGAGTCAGATCTTCTGAGTAAAGTATGCCATTTGGCAAGGTAAGACGCCGTAGAGCAATAGAGAATCGAGACTGCATATAAACAAGAAGGAATCATAACTATCAGACAATTCCAGACAAGAGTAAATCATCATTAGACATATATAAAGCTGTGGTATAAAGCTATGGTTTTTTTACCCATTGAAATGCAACAAGAGCGAACCAGCATCCAGGCAAGCCACATCCTCTGCTACTCAAGAGCTGGCAAAACAAGAAACAAGGGCTAGTGATACAAATTGAGTGAATAGTTAGGTGGTCCAGAAGAATAATCCCATCTAATACTTGGTTTTAAGGACATGAATTTCATGTCCAAATTTGTTGATAAGAACCAAAAAGAAGTGCATGGATACATATGCATGTATGTAGTAGCGGCAAGGGATTTAGTTTTTAATAAAGAAGGCACAAAGAAATTAAGCTGCAAAAGAGATTAAAAAAAAAAAAATATCTGAGACCAAGATAGTAAGAGTTAAATATGCATACCAGCAGAAGAAGAGAGCCCAAACAGAAAATTATGCTCATTGATGAACTAATAAATTTCAAATCCCGTCCAGCCTGCAAGCATAGATAGTAATTTTGATATTAAATAAATTTCCATCCATTGGTCTTCAAACTATTTTATATAATAATATGAATGTCGGAAAAAGAAACACAAAAAAGGACAGAAAAAATAGTGAAGATAGATGCACATGCACTCCACAGCAAGGTACATAACAATTAGCAGAGAAAAAGCTTGAATATCAGGCGTTGAATGTTCATTTGCACCCAGTAACACAGGACACCAACATATAAATTATATGCCATGCTGTTTACATGATCATAGCTAAGCAAAAAAACAAAATGCCCAATCCATTACCACCAGTCGCCCTCTCCACCCTCTCCCACCCATTCACAAACTAGCTGCTTTGCAAAATCCTGTGTACCTCCTCTTCATATTTCTTTGAGGGAATCAAAGAACTTTTTTTTTTTTTATTCTGTGGTTGATTATAATTTCTGATCTAAAGTCTAATTGTTTTCTATTAAAGAAAGAAGGGTCCCCCTGGACAAGCAATATGAAGATTACAAAGAAACTTCCAGGCTTTCGAGCAAATAAGGCTCTGTTGGTATGAAACTTACCAACAATGTTCCCTCAAGGCTGTGCGTACTTGGCGTCACGGATAGTGCAAGAAAGTATGGAATCAGCACTTTGTGCATCTGCAGTGACAGAAACCCAAGCAATAACTTAGTTAGTTAGAAAAGGGCATTCTACAAAATATCATCAGCATTTTGTTGACCATGTTTGTCCTTTCTTATTTAGGTACATACGAGTTCAATTCTCAAGGCAAACATGTATGGAAAAGGCAACAGAAATAAAAATGTTGTAATTATGTAGTTGTCAAATTTCTAATTTGAATTTAATCATGATTAACAAAAATCCAAGGAGTTCAACTTTGCAATAAGCTAACCAGCTTATCAAACCAAACTATACAATATGGAGATCCAGTGCAGTCATCCCATATAATCTGCTTCCAGGTTTACATTATTGAATTCTAAGAGTGGCGGACTGTCCTCCAGTAAACTCAAGGGCCATTTGATGCTTGGAGCACTGGCCTCCCGGTAAACTCATGCGCCATTATATGCTTGTTAAGCAAATGATTGCATAAACATCAACTAAGAAAACCAAAATAGGTACTCACATATGACCAAAGGTATCTCTGATGCAAAAGGGGAGAACAACTAAAAAGAGAATACCAACCTCCTTTATGACATCAAGATCGTGTGAGAAAAGCTTGGGAAACAACCAGGGAATTGATGTTCCAATAGATCCAAGTATTAGTCCGCTTAGAGCTCCAATAATCACCAGTGACTTCAATAGTGCTCGAGCCTGTTAGACACCTTAGCGAATTAGAATCCTAAAACTTCATATTTGGAAAGAAATAGGAATAAATTCTCTAGTGCATCTCAAGAACCATAATTTTTTTCTTAAATTTTCTTTAAAAAAAATCTGAAAAGAATATGTCAATACGTAATGGAAATTGTTGCACAGCTTCAAAACTGAGACAAGAATACAACGAAAGCAACAAGAAAAAAAATGGACGACCTTGGGTAAACTTCGATTAGCTCCATATATCAGCTCAGGCATAAATGACTGAGCTGTCTGAGAAAGAGGTTCACCCCATACTGCACACATGCAGTAGAGTTGTATCATGACCTACATCGATGATAAACAGGATTAAGAAACCTTAGAACTGGATAGGTACTTGATTGTATGAGTATAGAGAAACTTGGGAAGCTAAGATATAAATCAAAATTACCTGATGAGCAGCAACTGTCTGTGTGCCCATTGATGTAGCAAAATAGACGAGAAGGGAATAAAATGCCACCTAAACTCAGTCCTTGTTAGATGACATTATAATTACAACTTATAGCAAGAAAACGCAACTACAAACTGACAAACCTTTGACATCATTGTTATAAAAACTGGAGCCGCAAGCATAAGTGTTTCCCCAAGTTCATTAGGTGATGGAATCGACATGGTAAAACCATTATAACCCTTGTTGTTCAGAGCTCTAATCATCATATAACCAGCAACAACCTAAAAGTAATTGTCAGTAACGAACACACATAAAGAAAATGTGAGAATTCTGGAAAATCAGAATGAATCACACTTCACAGGATTATTAAACCAAGTACTGCCAAAATGGTTGCCTAGCATACTTGTGAAACCATTGTTGCCCAAGCTGCTCCAGCAATTCCATAATCTAAGAATCTGCATAAAACTATGTCACCGACACCATTAATAACACTGGCAGCAGCAAGAGCCTTTAAGGGTCCCCACGAGTCTTTCATGCCTAGGCTGTTGACAAAGAGCAGAGTTTAAATATGCACAATTACTACATTTGAATGGAAACAAGAAATGGCTTTTCAGTAAGACAACAATAAAAGAACATGTTAATCTAAATGCGCAACTTAGAAACTGCATCAACTATCGCAAATCGAGGTATATGAATAGCAAAATATTCTTTTAGGCTGGGCGAACTTAGGCTAAGGAATTGCAGCTTACCTGCTTACTCATTAGGTGCTCTCACAAATAAAATATAAACACTCAATTATTCTTCACAAAATCAACAGTAACTTTATCTAGTAAAGTGTTGGAGAACTTGTAATCTCTCTAATAACCACAACATGCTTTAACAGACCAGTGTATTTCTGCGGCTCTTATTCAAAAACAGAAAGCCGTTCTTTATTAGGGCCAAAACTGTTGTACAGCTCTAAAAAATAACATGGTAACAAGAAAAGCTGGCACCTTGCACTCTGAGCGACCCATCCAATCAGCATTGCTGGCCAGGCTAAGCCTCGAATCTATTAACAAAAAATGTTCGCATTCAGTTGAAATGAAACTGGAAAAATCAACAAACAGGGCAAAAAGCTCAATCACTTCATATTGAATGAGAATCAAGCAGACCTTCATCTCCCTGAATGAAACATAATGACTTCCTCAATATACAAAAATAAAGCAAGAGGGTTGACTAACGTAGAAGGCAGACTAACCTGAACATATGTGTTTGCAGCAGCTATAATATCTGTATTTCTTGCCCCCGTGAAAGCTGAAAACGCAATATCAGCAAAGCAATCAGTCCCTGGCGCAGTAGCTACATGATATGAAACCCCAGAAACACCAATAAAGAAAGAAATCTGAATCATCCGAATCACCAGTTAGTGCCCAGGGGCCAAATAATCTTGTAAATATAAGCATAAAAACGCCACAAGCCAACCCAATAAAGAGCAAAATAGATATCTGATGCTGCACTTCCTCTTTATCCTGCAACAAGTATTAGTAATAATAATAGCCATGATTAATTACCCCATCTATTAAATAATTTATCATCACAAACATAGCCCAGAAAATAAAACTAAAATACCATTAATCAAGATTCAAGAAACTAACCCGCCTGGCAAGGGAAGTAGCAACCAAATTGGAAGTAGCAATTGAAAGGAACATGAACGCATAGCTAGTATTATCAATGAATACAGTTCCTGGTCCTAAAGCGGCTAGCTCAACGGAGCTACCTTGACCAATAACCGCAGTGTCAATGAGACTCATGAGTGGCCCACATAGCCACAACCCAACAGCTGGACCAGAGAACTTGACAATCTCCACCATTTGATTCCATAGGCTCTCATCAGCAGAAAATTCCCCGATTATTTCCACTCTTTCTTCCTCCTCTTGCTCGTCTATCGAGGAATCTGCAGCTGCATTTTCTGTTGGAGAATTTTCCGGTTCGATTTGATGGGCCACAGGATGACTAATGCAAGAGGTTATAAGTCTACTATTCTTTCGGCGAGAGACTGCTGCTGATAACTGAAGCAGAGGAGGACGATATAGTAAGAGGGGATTCAGGGGCAAATGGTATTGAACAAGAAAAGAATTCTTTTGGAATTTAGGGTGCCTTTGCAGAAAGAGGATGTGGGATTGCTGAGTTAAGAGGGTTTTGGAGAAATTCATATTTTTTTCTGGCGGGCTGAATCCTTTCTCTGTCGTCGAGGTTGTGGAGATGGGAAAATTGGAATGAATGAATGAACGTTGCTCGGAGTTGCAGCGGGGGAAAGGTTTTGGGCACGAGCCGCATGAAAAATGGAGGTTGGGAGATTTTCGCGGCTGCCAATTTCTCTCACGCAAATACAGCTCCACAAGCAGCCAATCAATGATGTTGCTTTCTTGTTTTTATTTTTTATTTTTACATAAGAATTTTTTCTAGGGAATTTTTTGAATATGAATAACCATTAAATAAAAGAAAACAATAAATGTTCACCAAGCTTTGAAGTATGTGGCAATAAAAATATTCCTTGTAAATTTATTTTTTTTTTTTTGTCGAATTATCATAGGGAAAGGGGAAATGGATACAGAAGTTGATGGATACTTTAAAAGGGATCCAACCTTTTAAAATCTCCTTGTCAACTTAAATATCCACACTCGAACTCTACTCTATTCCTTGTCAACTTAAAAGGGATACTTTAAAAATAGTCCTTGTAAATGGTAACACAAATTATCAACAAGTCTCTTGTAAATTAATATACCTTTATTTTATACCGGAGATTGATTAAGACAAAGAGGAAAAATAAAACTTCGTTAACTAAAAAAAAGCTCCATTTTCTATATAATTTCAACTGAAAGATTCATTTGCACAAATTGTGCCGTATTAATTTTGTTACCTATTTGGCTAATTAGTATGAACACTAGGCACGTTATAAGCAGCCACACACTGATGCAAATATTTGTTGTCGCAAAAAATACATATTATATTATTTTTCTAAAGAACATGTTATGCACATGCATAAAAAAGCCAAAATTGTAACTAAAATTATTCAAACTCCTATTCAGATCGAGCATTTATTTGACATATTCCAACGTTAGAAGATGTATTAGCATGAAGATAGATGAAAAAAAAAGAAAAAGCATGAAGATAGATGAATTTGTTACATGGTTTTGGCAATGGCAGCGAAAAGAAAATGTGGCTTTTATTAAAAATAAAGCATAAAAAAGATGGAAATACTAACGTATTTGTCATTGGTAGAGCAAGTAAACACGTTGCAACCTCAGGGTGTGGTTCATTATTATTGCATGGGGACAAGCGGCGTGTGGTTTTAGGCTTTTAGCTATGCACAGGCGCAAATTTGCCTGTATCGTGCGTACACGGAAGAAATGGGTTACGAGTTGCTTCAATTGATTAGGGTTAAATATTTTATGTAATAGAAATTTGGTTCAAAGTTCACTGCCAACGGTTTTAATTGACAGGTGATCGACAATAATCAATTTAAACCTTCAAATTTTAATTACCAGTGATCGGCAAGGATCAATTTAAACTTTCAGTGAAATCGACAGTCAATCCAAAATTTGAACGATTGATGTTGCCATCTTCTAAACTTTTTCTTATGGTAGTATATTTTTTTTATTTGGAGATAATTTCACATACCTTTTCTAAGCTATTTTATAATTACGGGTTGTTTCTGTTTTATTTGAATAATTACATTTACACTCTCATTTTAATGTTTTCAGTTTTTTTTTTTTTTTAAAGAAACATTTCGCTTGCTTAAAAAAAAAAGGGCCTTGCGGAGGTATGTGAAATTATTCATTTCCATTTTGGCGTTCCTCTTAAAAGAAAAAGAAAAAGAAAAAGGGAAAAGATCAACTCGCATTTCATTCGGTCCATTATCTCAGCCACCAACCTCATGTACTACATGGGCTTAGCCCTACGGTGTGGGTTGCCGAAAATGGACCCATTTATTGGACTTCAAATTAGCATTAGATCGAGTGTGTGGATAGAGCACACAGTCAAGAAGGCAATTGTGCAAATACGGATGTGTATGAAATCGAACCGGATGGTAATAGATTTTTTTTTTTTTCAACGTAGTAGTCATCTGTTTAAATAGTCAAAGCGTTTTTTCAATTAATCCATTTTAGGTCTCTTCAAGCATTTCCCCAACTCTACGGAGGTTCAAACGAGGAAAAACAGAGTATATTGTTAAATTTAGATTAAAAATAATTTTTTTTTTATAAACTCCATAGCAAAACCAATTAGTTAAATAAGTGACCACAACCTAACCGTGTACTATACAGTTGATGGAATCAATAATTCAAAAGGCCAAAACGTGATGCATGGAACTGAATTTGACACCTGGGAAACAAATAATTGCAGCAAATTTGTGAGTGCGCAGTGAATGGTATGGAAAACAGGTTGAAGGAGCACGTGAGGTTCTGAGAAGATATTTTCTTAGTATATCCGTCGCTTTATATTGTGATCCGTACTGTGGTCACATTCCAACTTGGTTAGCTGCATAGTAGTTGTAGGAATACCTTTTAATTGCCATTAGTATTAAACAACGACTTTTAGCAAAGTGCAGTGTGTTTAGGATGGGACAGCTGATTAAGTCCCCACTGGTCACATAATTCATTTTCGTCAAGCTTATGGGGCGAAAATTTTCACTCCTAAATACGGCAAATTTGTTAGAATATTATTTGAAATTTTTTTTTTGATAATTGTGAGTGTCAAAGGTCATTTTTTGAAATATAATTGCGTTGCATTTGTCAAATGCAGCACAGAATTTTTTTTAAAAAATTATTCATGTGTTGTGTTTTCCAAACGCGGCACACTGTTCACTAATCACTGTTCATTTTTTTTTTTTTTTCCTTTTTTGCATAAGAGGTTAGGGTTTTTTGTTTAAATTTTTTTGGGTTATTATTTAGGTAGATTTATAGGATTTAAGTAAAAGTAATCGAGATAGTTCAATGTTTGAATTGAATAATTTTAGATTTAGAAATAATAAAGCTATAGACACCAAATTTTGATATACCACTAAATTTTCTAATATCTTGTGGGCCATTTTTTATTTTTCGAATGCGAAATCTGGTTTTTAGAGAAAGTGTGCAAAAGTCTTCTGACAAAATTATAATTTCAGCACGTAAATACCTTTTTTTGCCAATTTTTTATTTTTAAATTCATATTTTATACCCTTATATAAATTTCTAAATTTTGTAATTTTTCTAGATAAACCACTATTTTTCTGTGTATTACGTCAATTCAAGGACAAAATAGTCATTTCAATTTTTGAATGCCTTTTTTTTGGCTATTTTTGAATCCCAAACTCATATTTCATACTTTTAAGTATATTCTAAATTTGTGATAATTTTTTCAGGTTCAAAAACTATTTTTTCTATGATGCATACGTACCTAAGGCAAAATCGTTATTTTTTTGAACCTGAAAAATTATCACAAATTTAAAATATGCTTAAAATTATGAAATATGAATTTAGGATTTCAAAATAGCCGAAAAAGACATTCACAAATTAAAAGTGACTATTTTGCCCTTAAATTGACGTAATACATAGAAAAATAGTGGTTTATCCAAAAAATTTACAAAATTTAAAAATTTGTACAAAGATATAAAATATGAATTTAAAATTAAAAAATTTGTGTAAAAGGTATTTACGTGCTGAAATTACAATTCTGTCAGAAGACTTTTGCACACTTTCTTTAAAAATCAGATTTTGCATTCGAAAAATAAAAAATGGCCCACAAGATATTAGAAAATTTAGTGGTATATCAAAATTTGGTATCTATAGTTTTATTATTTATAAATCTAAAATTCTTCAATTCAAACATTGAACTACCTCAATTACTTTTACTTAAATCTTATAAATCTACCTAAACAATAATCCAAAAAAACCTTAAACCAAAAACCCTAACCTCTTATGCAAAGAAAAAAAAAAAAAAAGAAGTGAAAAGTGAATAGTGAAAAACAGTGCGTGAACAATGCACCGTGTTAATTTTAAAAAAAATCTGCGTTGCGTTTATCAAACGCGACGCAGTAAAATTTTAAAAAATGGCCTCTGACATCCACAGTTGCCGAATTTTTTTCCAAACAATATTCTAACAATTTTGCCCCTAGATACGGCTGTAGTTTTGCCAGTTTAGTTAACAGTAAAGCACTTCTCAGTTTGGTTTCCATCCTGGACAGGAAAAAGTGCAATATTCGTCGGCTTTAATGCCCATTTAAGATTTTTTTATTGGTTTTAAAATCATTTGTTTGTGAAGCAATATGCGATACGCCACGATATTATGTCAAACGTTAAAGGAATCAGTCAACGTAATTTAACCCCGTTAAATTAAGCATGCCAAAGTTGAACGTAAAAGCCCATATTGGTGGCTTCGTTATTTATAATTTTGTGTTAGAAGTGCGCGAGGAGCTGACTTAGAATGAAAGAGAAAACTGCTACACTTTTTTTAATAACGAATAGCAGATTTTGTTTTATATATATTTTTCCACTTGCATAGTAATCATAAGGCCGTGTTTAAATGGTCATTGCATCTGATTCACGAGATAAGACTACAAAAAAGAAAAACAGCAACAAAAATTCAGCGCCAGAATATTTTGTGTGATCTGGACAGGCTGGCAATTGCAAATCCAAAAATTGAACTGAGCTGTGGAAGTGGTGACTAAAAGAGTGAGGCTGGACTAGGGTATCCAACTGCCTTGGTTTGTTGGTCCCCCATCCCCTCCGGAATATTACAGTCTTGAAACTACTACATTTTAACCCCTAGTTAGATGTGACGTGATGCAATTCCTTATATATATATATATATATATATATATATATTTAGTGAATAAAAAAGGAGTATACAATAGAGTTGTAATATATATTCAGGACGAAGGTTCAGGACAAGAAAGATATAAAGTTTACAGCTTCTTCAGTTGTTCAAATATTTGCTTTTGGAAGAATTTAGTTCGACAACATTAAATCATCCACGTGTTATTTGTCTCATAGACCTGATTTTTCATTAGGTTATTCCATTCATATATGCACAAGATGCAGGTGAAAATTCATGGATGCATAAATAAGCAATAGTTTGACAGTTTTTCTTTTTCCTTTTTCAGATATGGTAATTTATATATTAACACTTAATTGAATAAGTTTTGTAACTTCTTTTGCGCAAACAACCTCAAAATTTTTAAGACTTATGACGAATATGCTAATGAACTTTTAGTTGTTTTAGAGGACTGACTTGATATTTTCAGTTTCTGACTTATTTAGACTTAAGACTCTGAATATGGCTTTTTAAGTACACATGTCAAACTAGTACCATTTGATATTTGATAAAGAATCCAAATTAGGAGCACCGGTAAGTCCTAAGTCTGTCTTCAAACTGATACTACAATAATTCAGCTAACAACCATGGCAACTGTCAAGATGGAATGACATTTGTGCCCCTGTAGAAAACTCATGGTGTAAGCAAAATCATTGTACTAGTATTTTGATGCTAGTTGATGTCATTCAAGTTCAAGTTAGGCTTATGTTTATTTTGTTATACATTTATTCTAGTAACGACGAAGCCAAGCATTTGTGGTTGTACCGCAAATGTCGAATATCATGTGAAACACTGAGGTGTCTTGACATCGTTATTTTATAGCCCTTGGCAGTATTATTGGAGTTGCAACAACAAGAAACAGAATAATCATTAATAAATAATTAGATTCCAGTAATTGTTTTCCAATTTTTGCAGTGTTTGGGACTAGGAAGAACTGATTTTATTGGGTATACTTTTATGTGTGGGTTACCATACCATAAAGTGGGGTAACCATAAATATAGAAGAAAACTAGCTACTCTTTGATTTGCAATTAGGTTTTAAAACAAATTCGATCTGAAATATATTAAAGTTCGTTTTAACTTCTTGAAGATATCTATAATTAACTTTAGTACACATGCTACTGGTATGTTTGTTCCTTTTCAGCGACAAAGTTTCTTCATAAACATTTTAATTACACTTCAAACTCGTGGAACATAATACGAAGAGGGCGTATGTCATAGATACTAATTGACACAAATTAAAAAGGATTTATTTTTAGATAATTAGACATATTTTCACGTTCTTGCTGATTATTTTGGTTTCAAACACACCGCAAACAAGACATAGTTTGGCTTGGAGTTAAATTGACCCGATACACTGAATTTTGAAATAAAGGCTGTACCAACAAATACTCGATTTATCCCATACGGAAATCAAATAGAATAGAATCAATCTCGGCAAATGTTTTGGATGTAATCCGGCAGAAGCCAACCACGACCTTATCCCACCCAACTAACATCCTGAGCCTGTACGTTCAGAGTCACATGTCAAACGCGGAATAGCACCTCATGTACCGTCAGACAATTCAGGCGATTAAGTATTCATTTTTGTTTTTGGAAAAATTAAATATTATCATTTGGTACACAATGGTAGTGTGTGCTACTGTTATCGCCATTTCTTTGACGGGTTGATTTCATTTTGACCCTTCAAAATAACCAAAATTGTGTTGAGTCCTTAGAATAAATAATGTTTCCCTATTGGTAAGAACATCTTTTCTAACTTGGCCACCAGTTGCAATTTCATCCACTACTTAATGTTTAGAAGATTTACAAAAGCTTTTCGGTGAAGTAAACCTAAGCTATTATCAGAAGCCTAACATGCATAAAGAATAATATTAAAAATTAAAAATTTCAACATCTCACCTCACTAAAACTATAAAATTACTAAATCACTCTTGCTTCGAAACTGTTTTTAATTAGCTACTTCTAAATAATTTACACGCTAACTTGCGTATGAAACTGAAATTGGAGAGAGATTGAAACAAAATATCTCGATTTGGGGATTTAAATTAAAACTTTTACTCCTTATGGACTCAATTGAAATTTCTTGTTACTCTAGGGGGGCAAAATATAAATAACCGAGCTTCGACGAGAGCACAGTCTTCCTCCTTCCACTCTTTCTCTCTGTCTTCAACGAAGTTGAAACACAAGACATTTCTCTGAGTCTGACTTTGTCACTATTCAACTCTCCCGCATATCCAAACCGGTCACCTGTCGCTAAAGTCATTTTTGTCCTCTCGATATTAAATCAAATTAGCAATGATAGCAAATTTTCAACATAAATTCCCATAAAATACTGTACACCCAAATTGTAACAGTGTACATTTTCAATTTTTGAGATCCATATAAATTAAGGCGCTCTACCCTCCTTCCCTTTTAACATCTCTCCAATTTTTTCAAAATACTGGTTAGTTATATAAATTCCTCCAAAGAACTCTCTAGACTGCATTTTAGACCTACCAAACCAATCAAAGCGCGTAAGTTTATTCTCCATTTCCCTCTCAATTTTCCTGTGATCGTATACGCTTTATTTATTGATCTATTATACTATAGTTAATTACTGAGTATTTTGAATTTTTAGATATTTCGGATCGTTAATTATTGGATTGGATTAATAAGAGTGAAAATTCCGTAACGGTTTGGATTTGAAACAGCAGAATGGGGAGTTTGGGAGCGATGTTGAAGCATCCGGATGATTTCTATCCGTTGATGAAGCTGAAGATGGCGGCCAGGCACGCCGAGAAACAGATCCCGCCGGAGCCGCACTGGGGATTCTGTTACACCATGCTTCACAAGGTTTCCAGAAGCTTCGCTCTCGTCATTCAACAGCTCGATACCGATCTCCGTGATGCCGTACGTATTCTTTTTTTCCTGGAATTATATTTTCATTTTGGAGGTGGTGATAAATATTAGCGATGTTTTGTTTGATTCTGTTGTTATATGGTGTATTATTTTCTTTTTTATCGGTTATTTATACCACAAAACGGAAATGATTGCAGAGACTGTTTCAGGAAGAGAAAATATTATTGCACGTATTTCCTTAATATATATTACTATAATTTGCTGAGGAAAGAGGATGTGCTTGAGTTTGAAAATCTGAACGTAGATGCTTAGTTATTGAGGAATTAGCGGGTAATTTTAGCTAATTTTGAAATCTAACTTATTATTCAGTTTCAGAAAGTATTGATTATAATTTTGATGCTCATATTTCCTTAATTTACGCGAGAATTTTCTCACGGAGAGGTTATATGATTGAATTTGAAGGTTGCTACTTATTTATGGAGTTAGATGGAAGTTTTAACTAATTTACATATCCGGCTAATTAACAAGATACAGGACCGCTTTTTCCCTTTCTTTTTTCTCCTTCACAGATTTTTTTTTTAAATAAATAAATTTTATTTATTTTTATTTTGATTTTTTACTTTTTAAGGTAAGTATTTGCGTAGGTGCTTCTTATTGTCATGAGCGGTGTTTGAAGAGCAAAGAATGCTGAATTATGTGCAGAATTTAGTACAAATTATGAACCCATTACGGTAGACTTATGTATTATTGTCATCTGACTATGTTTTCCATCTGAACGTTTCTCCATGCTTGCAGATATGCGTCTTTTATTTGGTTCTCAGAGCACTTGACACTGTGGGTATGGTAGCTATATATGACTACTCTTTATTTTGTAAACTTCTATGAATTTTTTTTGGGGGAGTATTAGCACGCATTAATATATGATTTCACTTGTTCCTCTTCTTGGACAGAGGATGATACAAGCATAGCTACAGAGGTTAAAGTACCCATTCTAATGGCTTTTCATCGTCACATATATGATCGTGAATGGCATTTTTCATGTGAGTTGTCTCAGGTCTTTGCTTTAAGTTATTTGAATTCATTGTTATTCTTTAAACTTTCCCCAAATTTCTTGTTCATTGATCTTGTTTTTCTCTGGGGTTGGCATGCCAACTTGTTTGAAATGCTGATTTGTGCAAGAAGGGAAAGTAAAGAAGCAAATTCAAAAAAAAAAGATATAGAGCCAATAAATTGGCCATTGATTCTTTAATTTTGTTCCCCTGGGAAATAATTTTTCTTTTGTTAAACCAACTTTAAACAACTTTCTCTTAAATTTCTTGAAATATAGGAGCATGCTTTTTTGTACTTGTTTTATGCATACTGTCTCCGCATTTCAGCTTGCTAATTTTATTTTTTTCTTATTCTTAGGCGGTACAAAGGACTACAAAGTACTGATGGACCAATTCCATCATGTTTCTACTGCTTTCTTGGAGCTTGGGAGCAGGTTTCTTCTTCCTTACCAATTACTCTGTTTATAATGCTGTAAAATTTTAATTGGTATGAACGTACTGATTGCTTCTGTCATTTGCGTGTGAGAGATTATCACATGGATGATTATCGAATCTTTCTTGTAATTTACATATTCATTAGCTTGAAGTTTCTTCAATATGTTTGGTTCTTGTCTATGTTCACGAGAGGTTATTCTTGTAATGTTCTGCAGGTATCAGGAGGCAATTGAGGATATTACCATGAGAATGGGTGCTGGAATGGCAAAATTTATTTGCAAGGAGGTATGTGAAAAACATTGCGTGAGGTCATAGTATTGATGGTCTAACATTGTAACTTAATCCATCATTGTCATTTTGAATACAGTAAATAGACTCCTGGGGCATGTTGCTTCCATTATGCATTTCTGCCACATTCTTCAGATATTTGTACATTCTTTTACTAATACCATTAGTGCTGACATTCTTTAGAAATTTGCACATTCCTTAGAAACTTGAGAAATTACTGCTAAGCTTTTTAAAATTAGAGATAATACTTGAATAGAGGCGCCAATAGATCATACTGCCACATTTGATTATGGCTATTTATAGCTAGCATAAAAGATAGGGAACTTACTCATTTAATAAAGTACAAATTTGAGAATCATAATTCCTTTAATCTCTAAGCTTTTGTCTTTCCCTTGTCTATTTTGTACTAGTGAATGTGCATGTATGTGACTGAATTTGCAATATAGCTATTCTGCATGCTCGTCACAATATGCATTGTTAATTGTTGAGGATTTGGATTTTGGGAGGAACGGAGGCATAAGAAGTTTATCAGGCTATGACTCTTGTATGTGATCCCTTTCTCTTGCAGGTAGAGACAATTGATGACTATGATGAATATTGTCATTATGTTGCTGGACTTGTTGGGTTAGGACTGTCAAAGCTTTTCTATGCCTCTGGAAAAGAAGATTTGGCTCCAGATTCCCTCTCAAATTCAATGGGTTTATTTTTACAGGTATTTGGTTTAAAATTTTGTATCAAGCAGCATGGTCACTTGATCCCGCTTATTCTGAAGTTTATGCATCTCTTATATTTGGAAATATATTCAACAAATTCGGAAATCTTTGCATTGAATTGCAGAAAACAAACATCATTAGGGACTATTTGGAGGACATAAATGAGATTCCAAAGTCACGTATGTTTTGGCCTCGGCAGATATGGAGCAAATATGTCAACAAACTTGAGGTTGAGCTCTTGTCTGGTTTACCCTCTGTTTTGTTTCTTACTAGTTATCATTTTTAATTCAAGATGTTGAGTATGATGTTTGGTCCATTATCCCCGGTTATATTGCTAAAATTTTGGTATTTTAATTGCCCTCCTTTCTAATTTGCATCTTTATAATGTTCTGTTCCACAGGACTTAAAATACGAGGAGAACTCAATCAAGGCAGTACAGTGCTTGAATGATATGGTCACAAATGCTTTAATGCATGTGGAAGATTGCCTCAAATACATGTCTGCTTTGCGAGATCCTGCTATCTTCCGATTTTGTGCTATTCCACAGGTACATCCCTTCTCTTAACCTGCTTTCTCTTGTACTCATTCATGTTTTATTTGGTATGCGACTTATCTCTTATTCCAAATCGCGCATGAGACTTTCCTCTCACATGGTTTTTAAGTGGTGCAAGAAAGAAGGAAATTATCACTTCTTTGATTCAATGTACTCTGGCCAAGTTCCTTGCCATTTCAATGGTATTTTGCTGCGCATACTAGATTGTGATATGATGAGTGCTTAGTTTACACTTTATTCTGTGGGGCGATGCTTGAAAATATATTGATTAGAAATGTCTTTGGAAAGATGATTTTTGCCAGATCAGAATATAATGTTCATAGATTTTATTATTAACTTTATTAGGAATTGTTATCTCATAATTTCTTATTGTTCCTTCCTATCAGATCATGGCAATTGGGACATTAGCTTTGTGCTATAACAACATTGAAGTCTTTAGAGGCGTGGTGAAGATGAGGCGTGGTAAGTTCAGTTTTTTGGTATGGCTTGATGTTGTGATTCATATTTTGGACTGTTTACACATTTTGCCATATTGAATTTTTGGTGCTTCTTTCTAGTAACATATTTGAGTTTGAAAGAAATTATTATTGCTAAAACTATTGGCATCTTGCTTTTGGGAAAAAAAAAAAAAAAAAGCACTGCATAAAACTTCATCTTCTGTCAGACTATTTGTATTGCTAATGCTACTAGAAACTATGTCAGTGAAGTTGAATTTTATGCCTTTCTTTGTGTTTTCCCTTCAGGTCTTACTGCTAAAGTTATTGACAGAACCAAGTCAATGTCAGATGTCTATGGTGCCTTTTTTGATTTCTCCTGTATGCTGAAGTCTAAGGTATGATACTTCATTATTGCTCTAGGAAATCACATTTTCAAGCACGAATGTATTCGGATCTGATACTAAAATATGTGCACATGATCAATTTTATGTTCTTATGGCATTGTGGTCTCTTGTGTCAATGAATGAACTTCTGGAGCATCATGATCTGTTGCGTGCATTAAAAGTACATTTACTGTAATTGAAAGATTAATAAGAATATTTTCATCACAATATGCTTTCTCAACTCCTTCTGTTTTAATTTCAAAATACCGGCATCAAGTAATGGATCTCTGGGGCCGTATGGTGTCACCTGTGGTGAAACAGTTTAAAATACTGATTTAGAACAAATTAAAGAGAAGTAATCTTAAGCCAATTGGAAGATGCACTCTTTGGGCTGTGATAGGATATAAGTTACCGAATTTGTTTTGCATGGCATGATGAAATGATGAAACTTCTCTAAGGATTTTTTTCACCCTGAAGTTGTGATGTTTAACCGATGAATTTGACAAAACTACTATCTCTTGCTTATTACAATTCTATCCATTTCTGTATCTTGATTACCAACACTGAACTAAGTACATCGTCAAGTTCTTCATAGCACCTGCCATTTCTTTGTAGTAGATCTTTTGGTTTTCTGAAATGACTGCTCTCAGTGTCTCAAGTTCTTTAATGAAAGCTATTTGAGATTGTTAGCTGAAAGCCTGTTGCAATATTGCAATCAGGTTGATGACAATGATCCAAATGCTAAGAAAACCAAGAGCAGGCTAGAAGAAATTCTGAAAAACTGCAGGGAATCTGGAACACTTAACAAAAGGTTAGTCAGCTTTTGAGGTTTCATTTATGAGCATTGATTATGGAAACACTACTGACCTCTCTGAGATTCACCAGGAAATCTTACGTACTCGTGAGTGAGCCCGCTTACAGCCCAACAGTGGTACGTGGTTACTTTTTATTTTTAAATCAGGATTATGTCCCATCAATTTTCTCCTTATACTCCGATTAAAATGCAGATTGTCATCTTCATCCTTATGCTGGCTATTCTTCTCGCGTATCTATCTGCAAACCGTGCAAAAGATATATGTGAGTTGCTTTGTATAGGCTTATACATGCGCCAAAAAATATTTCAAATTCATTGACATGCAATTTTGCATTTTTTTTCTTTTTACAGGATTGGTCTTTGTTGAGCAACTTGTCTCCTTTATGAGAAACTGCAACAAGAATATGTAGGATTGACTAGATATTATGTGTATGTTTGTTGATACTTAAATCTTCACATACAGCTGTATATGACAGTTTCCACAATAACTATGCTCGTGGAAACTGGTCTTATTAATTTTGCGCAGAACTTAATAACCAATGAGAAGAAGCGAAATTTGGCCCTTTTGTGTAATTTTTAGGTATGCATGTCCGAGATTGCCATTTTTTATGTTTAAGAGAAGACTGCTACGGTTTCAGCAATTTTGATTTCTTTCCAGTAAGAGAAAATAACCCAAGAAATACCTCGATCAATTTGCAAGTACAACATATTCTGAATTGTGCCACTAATCTTTTGGTTAAAGTTCTTTCTCATCAATCTACATATGGAAACGAATAGCGGGTTAAACGTTAGAAACAAATAGGGGTCAAATGTTAGAGTTCTATGACTATATTTCAGAGGTCGGGAATTCGAATCTTACTAATATTAAATTCTCCTTTTCCATACAATAATGTAAGTTTAATAAAAAAAAATTTACATATGGCTGCAAGCCTGTCAAATCAAGTTGAGTAGAATGTTTTCTTGGGATCATCTATTCTGCCTTCTACGACTGGAGTGAGGCTTCCAGATTTATATAGAAATGTAATTTTCAAACTTTTTATCACATCATTTGAAATATAAATTTCAATGTACCTATTTAATCCCCCCCCCCCCCCTCTCTTCTTTCTTTTTACTCTATTTTTCGTGACTGCCAAGCACCTTTTTTCCTCTACTTTCCTTGATTGTCCAGGCTAGGATTCAAATTCCCTAACCTTGGCAAGCCCACAATCACTGGGTTTTGCCCAGTGGTTGTCAAATAGAATTAAATTCCGCCCAAGTTTAAGCAATTCCAACTTAAACTTGAACTTAAGTTGTAGTCAAGTAAAACTGAGGGGCTGCTTGGTTCATGAGTATCAGAATCGAAAATCAGAATGAATCCTTTATAAGTGGCTTGGTTGAAAGAAATGGAAATTGGAGAATCAAAATCATTTCTGAAAATTTGATAATCCTCCATTCCCGAGAAATTGGAGGTAATCGGAATCATTTCTAAAGATTTTGCAACTTTGACTTCTTTTTAATTACTCAATTATTTTGTTACGATAAATTATTAGTAGACATCATCATTTATTTGTTAATCAATAAAATTAAATAATTTAGAATCATAAAGTCTTCATAAGTGAATAATTCCAATTTCGATTCTGACATCTAACCAAACAAGGATATTGGAATGAAAAACTTCATTCCAATTTCAAAGCGAATAATTCCGATTCCGATTCCTCTTCCTCACTACAAACCAAATGCCCCTTGAGTTCTAATTAAATTTATCAAGTTCGAACTCAAAACTTGATCAAGTACCAAACATAGGGTTGAAATTACCAAGCATTCAGCGTAAAACTTGAATTCGAACTCGAATTTGAGTGCAATCCTAATTGAGTTCAAACAAAAATAAAAGAGTAATGATTATACTGTTAGCATTTCATCAAATTATATATACTATTAAGAGATTGAAGACAAGTGTTTTTTTTGGGTAAAAAGAAGACAAGTGTTTTGTATTGAGTTCAATTCGAGAATGGGTTTCATTCGGGAATTTAATCGAGCTGCTTAAACTTGGGTCGACACCTAACTGGGCTAGGGGGTGCCACGGTCTCCAACCAAACTGCCAGGTCAAATAATATATATCACAGCAAAGCGAGCATGAGAAATTAAAAAAAAAAAAAAAAAACTGAAATCAGGGGGTTTGTCAAAATTAACCAATCAAACAGAATGTATTACTACATTTCAAAATCCAAAAAATGGAGGAAAACTGGGGAAGGACAGTACGCACCAAAATTAATCAAAAGAAATTGTGATTGCTAAATATACGGGTAATATGTATAAAGGGCAGGCACGTGCGCAAACTTCCCTGTGGTATGGCTACGGAATATGGATTTTTTTTTTTTTTGAGGTAACGGAATATGGATTTTAGGATACACAATTAGCAGAAGGGCTCATTGAAATCAAAAGCAGGCAGATACCTCAAAATACTTCAGCCACTTTACTAGCAAGAACACGCTTCCTTCTTTCAATGTAACCAAAAGGAAACCAACCTGCCTTTCCTTTGCATTCTCCTTCAGCCCAACCATTATTTGAAACCTGCGCAAAGGTTAGGAGAGAATGAATCGCCCTGGGAATATCCTGAATAGATGCAATTACTAAAAAGTGCCAACTAGAATTCAGTATTTTGTCATGCTAGCTGTCATGTGAAGAAAAAGACTTAACGTCCCCGATGGACGTAACAGGGGTTTACAAAAACATATATTCATAGAATACGCAGGTGCTCAAAGGATGCACCCGAAATTTCTATCTCCATGAAAGGACAAAAGATTGCCTTTTGGTGCTTAGTCCACATAGCAATCTGAGGAACAAATAGAAATTAAGGTAAACAAAATAAGCAAAGCAAATAGCTAATCCGGCTTAGCCTGACTTCAAGTGAAAATGAACTGCCAAAGAGTACGACCAAAATTTCTACGTCAACTACCAAAGAAAATGAACACCAGCATTTTCAATTTGCTTCTGGCTCAAAAGTAATAACCAAGTTCAAAACCATGATCCAGTAAAAATGAGAGCGGTTGAGTTATGGAAAAACCTTTCGAACGACAACATATTCTCCGACGGACAAGTTGAGTTCCACATCAGATTCAGCATGATATGAGAACATGACCTATCAAAATTAACCACAAGAGGATGTAGGAAGTGAATAACTGTTACGAGGAACATTGTCTTTGCATTTCATATTAGAAGGGTCAATTAGTCGTCCACTTACTTCCCCAAGAAAGTAGCCCATGCCATCAGTTGACCCATTTTGTGCTGGAGAGGTAGACAGATTGCTTGCTTCTTCATAGGAAGGAGGCGGTGGCACATTGCCAATGTGTGGTGTTGGAGCTGCTTCAATCCGTTGGCGCTCCGATACCATCTGAATCACAATAAAATTAGCATGCCTTCAAATAATGAGATAGTAGTTCTAAAAACATTTCAAGGACTGACAACTCTTTACTGTCCGGCGACAGGTAAAACACAATATGCACACCTCACTTTCTAGCTGATCCAGTATTTGCAGAACTCTCTGGTGGTAAGCACGTTCAGACTCAGCCTAAAACGTACGGATGTTTAGTCAATTGAAGATAAACTTTCAACAGTAAATCTGTATAATAAGGAATTATTGAAGTAAGGAGACACATTGTGATACCATGGAGATCAGGCGCTGGAGAGTCAATCTTTGTTGCTGAGCTTCAACAGCAGCCATAGCTGCAGCTGCTTCCTTTCCCAATGTAGCTGTATTTGACTTCAGATCTTGCAACTTTGATTCAGCTGCTTCAAGTTTCAAAAGCACATCAGGATTACCTGTTCCTTCTCTGACTTTTGCCTGTCGTCTGGAAACTTCAACAGCCTATCTAGGTTATAAACAAAACAAAAATCAGAATCTTATTTGAAAGAAAGGGCTATATAGTAATTTTATTTTTTTTTTTTTTGAGGAAGGGGGAGGGTATAGAAGTGTCGAAATGGTAAGTCTGTAATTCAAAACCCAGTAGCCTATATTCACTTAATGAAGTACTCCCTAGGCATTGCATATCTATATAGGTATATATGAGTTCACTTAAGCCCTAATGGCTGTGTATAAAATGGGGGGGAAAAAAACTAGCACAAGATATTTCAGGTTGGTATCATTGGTTATCAGGACAAGCAAATGCAATTTCAATGCCAATATGCTAAATGATTACTACTGTTTTACAAAATTGTTAGCAAGTATAAAGAAACTGTGTTAACAGGCTAGCAATAGCAGGGACGTGGGATGCCATTTGGAGCTTCCAGTTTACTGGGTAATAGGGTTGGGATGGACCAAGTAAAAAAAATTGTAAAGTATTTGTTTCCTCATGCAAGAGGCTCAGACAAGCAATAAATTCCATTAAATTCTTTATAATTCGAAATCTAAAATAGAAGAACAAAAAAAAAAAAAAAAGCTTCGCTAATAAGACAGACTTCCGAATGATATGGCCCAAGTAAGAATTCATCCACAGGAACCATAAAGCATAATACTTGTTTTCATCATTCAATGCCTATAGTTCTAGAGCATACATTTTAATTATAATAATTGCGGATCATCTTTTTCATGAAAATTATGCCACGAACAGTATATACAGGAGATTCATATCAATAAACAATTGTTCCAGGAACAAAACAAAATAAACTTTTAGCACCCCATATATTTTCATATACCTGAGCTTCAGCCTCTTGTCGCATTCTATCATATCGTTGAGCCAGATGTCGAGCATCTTCTAATGGAGCTCCCATTACCATTGCTCGCAGAGGTTCTGCAACCTGGAAAGCAGGATAGACCAAGCACTTAGTTTTCAACGAAAGGGATTGGTAAGCAACAAAAAATAGAGTTACATCTGTTGAGTTATCAGAAAGAAAAAATGAATCTCCTTTTTTCAGGACTTTGAATCCGAGATGATTCCATCCTTATGTTACCAAACAAGAGTTCGCTTCTGACTTTATGTTCAACTCTTGGCCAAGATGAATAATGCACGTACCAATAACAGACTACTAAAAAAGTATGAATCATGAGATATATCTGAAAATAAGCCCCTGTAGAACCTGACAAAGGTAATCAAGATGTACATTTTACAACAATTCCTTTAAACGAGCTGCATTGAAGGCCTAAGACTTCACTGTGCCACAGCAGTTTATGTGTCACTTTCAGAAAAGTAAATCTAAAACTGGTCTAAAAACTTCCTTCAAAATGTTAGACGAGTATGCGAGATGTGTGCTTGAGATTACCAAGCTTAATTCTTCCAATCAATTTGACTGCCTGAATTCTATTACCTGAAGAGACCAATCATATGGCGGAATGATGATAAAATACCTCACAATACCATGTAACAGTGAAATCTTGAGATCATGCCATGACTCTTTTTCTAACTTAAGCAGTTATTTTTTTTCTCCAATCAATATTTACACCTTTCCAATGTAATTATTATGTATGTAGCAAGTCCTTAACTGCACCAAATATTCTGAACTATTGAAAAAGTATCACCAAAAATGATACAGGCAAAGGACCATGACAGCTAAGGAACTACTACCCATTTTGGAAAATAAAAAAAGACAATGTAAATTCTCAAGATTCGAAACTATATAAACTGTATGATATAGGAGAATTGAAAGTGGAGGTACTAGCATCACATTTATGCTTAATTCTCTCACATTCCCCCCAATTCCCCCCCCCCCCCCCCCCCAAACACCAAAAAAAAAAAAAAAAGAGTGAATCATTTGTGGAGAGCATGTAGCAATAGATATGTTCATTAGGAGGTAAGCATGCAATTATCTATTATTTATATATAATAAATTTAATATAACCTGTGTGCCCAAAGCTTTCAACAGATTCCCTCGCTCTTTCTCCATTTCAGCACAAGCTCTTGCGAAATTTAATGCAGCTTTGGACAACGTACTACCACTTGTACATGTATTTTCAACACCATATTTCCTGCTATCTTCAGACAACTTAGTTCCTATGTAAATAAACACACAGAGAGAATATGATAGAGTTTATTTTTTATATGTAATTAATTAAAAAAAAAAAACAATATTAAGCTGTTAAAGCTTCAGAAGATTTACCTATTTCAACTTGTTTGGACCCTGTAACTATGTAACCTTCAACACCACGAACGATATCCCTTTGGAAATGCTGAAAAGTAGGATACAAATAAAAAATAAAAAAAATAAAACAAGACTCAACACAAATTACAAACCAAGATACAGATCATGCAACTGGTTTAGTAGTACACATAGACCAGCATGGACCCTGAAGCAGTTAGTTGAAGAACAAAAAGTTAATCATGGCACCACTTTTCAAAACTAGTTCCAAAGGCAGTCTCCTCACCAGAGGTCATTAGCAATCTTATCCACTTAAATTTAAGAACACACAGAAGCAGAAACAAAGTGACTAGGAAGCAAGAAGAAAATGTAAAGGGATATACAAATATGTAGAGGCAGATCTCTGCAAAAATTGGCATATTGTCTCTTCCAACAGCTTCCTAGGTCCTAGTACAATAGTTGAACACACGCAGAAAAAGGAACGCTATACATGAGGGGAAAAACAACCTTGGCGGCACGGGTAGAAATGTAGAGCTTCTCAAGCTTCTGATGCTGCTGGAGTTCAACTTCATCAGTCACAACACCATCTGATGCTCCATATCCGCCAAACTGCTTCAGAACAGCCTGAAACTAATTTCATTAGAAGTCCCAAACATACATGTTCCACAGCTAAAGATGACAAAAGAATTCTCAGGAAATGTTGGGGACAAGCTACTTTGAACTCATAGAAGAAAATGCTGAAATTATTAGAGAATATACTAAAGAAACATGCAGAAAGATAAAATATAAATGAACTTCTGGATTCAAAACTGATGAACATGAAATTAGAGACGTCTAGCCTTTGCTTAGTTCCCTTCTTTGATCCAATAAATATGGGAATAACTTTCATCTGATAATAGTGTAACTTCCATTTGAAAGCATAAAATCTATCGCGTCATATTTTCTTCCATTCAGAGTACTTGAGTACCAGTGGCATTAAATGCCAGACACTACTCACAGCCATGATCTAACCTCTGATCCTGTTTCATATTAATTTCCTATGTCGCTTCCAATTTTCCTTTTCGCTTCGCATCAGTATGATTATCTACATTTCAGTTCTTGTCTACATTTGTTCCTTCTACTAAGGAACTCAACTAGAGAGCTCCCTCCATATGCTCATGCATGAACAATTTACAGACAGAATTGAGTCTGTTTGCTATGCTAGTTCAATAACTTTCTGAATTTAACTTTGTATGTTAAAAATAACTCCCTCGTGTTTTGCAGTACCTCCACATACCTTTCAAATAGTTATTATTCATGAGCTCTTTATGCCAGTCTATTTAACTCTATTACATTAATACCAACAAAACATCTAGGTTTGTTTTTCCAATCCTCGAAGTCATTATTGACTTGAACTCTATATAGAACTGGATGATTGACAGTTTTAACTATAGGAATTAACATATCATTGCCAAAGGAGTTAAAAGTGAATAAAACTGTTAAAAACTCCAAAATCAATACACAGATCAAATCACGCTGTCTAAGATTAGATGACTGAACAATCGCATCCAGCATTTTAGGTTTTAATCAAACCTACATAGATGCATAAGATGTAAATTAACAAAAGAGTTAAACCACTTACAAACATTACAGACTACAGGAGAGCGGAAAATGCGTCCGAAAAAATTGTTGAAAGCCTAAATGAAAGTTCCAATTAAACAGCAGCGATTCGAAACAGCAGCATATAGCACCGATTAATTTCCAATTAAAACCAAAATATTAACCGCAAAGCAGCGATTCGAAACATAAACGACGATCGAGAACTAAAATAATCGAGAAACAACAAAAAATTCGAGTAGATCTCAAAATTAACATGCAATTTGAATACAATTCAAGCTAATCTAGCTCGTTTGAGATGAAAATTAGAAACTAATATTTGTATGCATATCCAGAAATATATATACACATATATATATACACAGATAAAGAAAGGTATAGAGAGATTGCCTGTTGTTGTCGAGCGACTTGTTCTCGGAGCCTGGTGGCTTGTTTTCTGATCGCTTCCATTTTTTGCCAACAGATAGATAGATATATGTGCCTCTGAATTTGAAATTTTTTAGAGAGAGAGTGAGAGAGAGCCAGAGAGATATCTGTATATAGAGAGAAATTATATATTAAGTAGTGGTAGATTTTGTTGGACGGAGGAAGCAGAAAGAGAAGAAAAGAGCGGATTGAGAGGACTTTGGCGGATTGTCCAGAAAATATGTATCACAATACGATTTGATGGTTTTTTGGAGATTTTTAAAATTTTATGCCCCTTTTTTCAAATTTGAAAGGCTGCTGCCTTCGAAATTGCATAAATACGTTTTCTTTTTGGTCACGTAGTAAGAAGTAAGCACTCCCACCCGGGAGGCAAAAAAGGTTATTTAACCCTTGAGCTTCTATTAATTTCCCCATCTCTTTTGACAATAAAATAAAGCACATAAATAATAAGAGAAACGACACATTAACTTAGACAAATTATCTTTGTATTTCTGTTGCAATTAAAGAGTTTTTGTAACGTTAAACTTAACGTAAATTTGAGAGCAAAATTGAGGATGTGTGTGTTTCCTTCGTAATTGGCTTTCTTTTTACATTTCATTCACTAAATTTATGATTTAAGCGCAAAAGTGTTAGACGATCAAGATATTGCTTATAAATTTTTAAAAAATTCATTGTTTAAATAATGACTATATATGTACACAGTTAAACTATATTTCTTTTGTATCAAAGAAAATTTCAACTTACTAATAAGCTTTATGTGATTCAAACAAATTCCACTGATCTAATGCCCAGCCACCAAAAAAAAAAGTATTTTAATGCAAAAACTCGTTGCACTGGCCAAGATGATTACTGTTTCGAGGCATTGGTATTACGCTACGCCAACTACACGTACAGTAGAAGGCCGGTAAGGAAGGATGCCATCTGTTATCGCTCAAAGGCGCTATATCAGTTACACAAAATGCACAAATTCTTGTACGCTTGAGACGACCCTACTTCCCACTTTTAATGGCGGAATTTCAAAAGGTCTTACCTAGTCACTCTGAGGCTTGAGCAGCTCTTCCCTCCTTGACTTTTCCAGCAACCTAAGGATTTAAACATTCTAAAATAAATATCAAATGCTAAAAATCGATGTACTTTTGGGAGCGAATTATCCGAAGTTGACAAGTGACCAAAATATTTTTCTTAAAGATAAAAGAAGCACTGATAAACACAAAGAATAGACGGCATTCTGTAAAAGATTACCAGTATGGCATCCGTCAACTTGTCAAGGAGACTTTATTCAACTTGAAAGATTTTATTGTTCGATTTCATTAGTTGAACATTATTGTTCCGTTCATATTTGATTCATTTGCAAGACCACTTCAAATTGGCATTCTACTGTAAATTACACTGAGCATCAAGCTACACCAGTTAGGATGTTTCTTACAATTTGTCATCATGAAAAAAGTGGACTGATCTCCAGCTTCCAGATTAAGAAGATTTTGGGATGAAGGATGTCCATCCAATCTAATCGAAATGTTCTGATCAGATTCCGGAGTCAGTATCACTCAATGATTATTTTCGTTGTTAGGAGCAAAATATTCTTGGATTACATCATAACTTTCTCAATTCTTGGAGCACCAAAATAAACTAGTGTTACTACTAAGCCAAATTCTCAATTATCTTGGTAGGAGTAAAAATAAATTCAGCAACTACTCTCATGCCGTAAATATCGTATAATCTCCCTAATTTACAGAAATGATGGAGCAATTTTCAAACAGGAATGGTATCGCATGAATAATATATATGCAGACTGCAAATTGGAAAAGAGGTGGCCCATTTTTGAGTAACTGAAGTCAATGGATTCCACTTTTCCGGACATCATTTCACGGAAAAGGCTCTCCCGTTTAAAGCTTTCTTTTATCTGATAATTACCTTTTCAAGCTTTCAGTAATTATCAGTCTCTATCTCTTACTTTGGCTTTGTCTTTATCACAAGGTGGATATCCAAGATTAATTGGAAAACCTGTTAATCTATAGTAAACAACACTAACTAGATCTACTGTTGAAGAGGTAGGCCCACTGGAATCCTTCACATAACGACGCATTAAAAATAAAAGATTTCCTATATTTTCATCAGCAACAATATTTCAAAGAATGTTTTTGGTCATTGTTAATGTCTAATATTAGTAATTTGCAATGGTTTGTCCATTATTTTATACCATTCATTTCTTTTCCGCTAGTTTTTCTACCAACAATATTATCGTATTCCGGCTGCAGTTGCAGTATTGTTCTAATCTTTTATCTAGCTAATGTTTCTTATTTTGTTAAGAGGTCTACATAGTTTGCATGGGAGGGAGACGCTACGATAAGCCTGAGCTTGTCGAAGAATCTCACTATGATAACATCTCCAGTATTCTTGGAAGGTTTCAAATTGATTCTGTGTCATATGATTGCTTGAGTAATAAATTGTGCTTGTATGCTCACTTTTCAGGATATAATTGAGAAATGCCAAAGAGGAGAAAAATGTGCCTTGAATACCAATTAATTTACAGTTTTTCTTTTTACTAATATGTTTTTGACAAGTTCTATCCTATTGTATATATATGGAGAAGATATCGCAATACTGACGGACATGAAGATGCCGCAAGGTGAAGAATCTTTTTACGGATTTTTATAACATGATATATTGTGTGATCCTTCTATAGTTCAAAAATTTTAACAGAAGTTGTGATGCTGGAGCACTGAAAGCCACTTTGGCACGGGATATGGTCGTCCTTTTGCTTTGAATCTGAATCTCAGGAAATGTTAAGGAAGTTGAGGGCGTTGGGACTAACTTTTGCTCGCTTTCCAACTAAAGAAGTCACACTCTACCTGGATGTTCCCTATATCCAAGTTCACTATGCATTAGGAACATCTTTGCCGAATACATTGGAACAACCAAGTAAGCTCACCTCCCTTGTTAAGCAACATTAAAATCTGTCCTTTTATACTTGCAACCGGGTCTTCCATATCCCAACTTAGTTCAATGAACATTCATTTCAAAGATGGCTCAGAATAGGGGTGAGCAAATTCGGTAAATACCGAATTACCGACCGAATTCGAATTGAATTCGGTAAATCGAATTCGGTAATTCGGTCGGTAATTCGGAAAATCCGAAAAAAATGAAATCGAATTCAGTCGGTATTCGAAAATAAAACTCTAATTCGGTAATACCGAATTTACCGAATTCAATTCGGTAATTCGAATTCGGTAATTCGGTATATATATACCGAATTCGAATTACCGAATTTAGCATTAATTGGGCTAGTAATTTAATAGTGGGCTGGGTTATTTGATCATTGGGTTGGGCCATTATTTCCTTAAGCCCATTAGTTCCTCCTCAAGCCCATTATTTTTTAATTTTTTAATTTTAAATTTCTTATTTTTTTAATTTTTAATATTTAAATTTTTAAAATTTTTAATTTTAATTTTTTTATTTTTTGAATTCGGTTACCGAATTAATATACCGATTTACCGAATTGAATTCGAAATCGAATTCGGTTCAGTATTAAGTGAATTTGAAATCGAATTCGGTCGGTAAATTTGAAAAAAAAATACCGAATTGACCGATTTCAAGTTACCGAATTACCGAATTACCGACCGATTCTCACCCCTAGCTCAGAAGCAGTCAAATATTCGTTTTATATCCCATCAGTTGGATAAATTGCATAGTTTCTTCAATAAATACTACCTACTACCGGAGATTACGATCTATTGGATTCACATCATGATCAGAGAGTCTATTTCCGATGTGCGTCCGTTTCCTGATTTATACTTCTGTAATATTCATGCAAGATAACGAATTTCTCTGCCACAGCAAGCCAATTGTGAAGTTCGGTCTTCCAAAGACATCACTGGGGCAACTAATCTCCCCATAGGTAGCTCTCCTCTCTTCTTGATGGCAAATTCCTTCTCTCCCTCGGTACTGAAGATACCAGCCTTGTTTTCCATGAGAAACTTCTGCTGCATTATCTGCTTCACAATTGAATATACTGGAACCTATACTGCAGCCTGACAATGCTGCTTCAGGATTGAAAATTTTGGCCGCTTGGTCTCCTAATTCTTCAATACTGCTACCTGATGCCAACGGAAATCATTCTGCTCCATTTAAGTTCAAGGTTGTATCAGGAAGCTCCATGGCATGCCCACGCATATATGCTATTGTGGCGCTTTTAATAACTATTCATCCCACCTGGAGCCCTGCAGCACACAAGTCAGCCCTCATCACAACAGGTATCCGAAAATTTCACAACAATTTGGCTTTAAATACACTAAAATTAGTATCCATATAAGCTTTTATTCCTCATCTCTTCGATGCAGCCTCTTTAACAGATGAATACGGTCAGATTGCACTTAAGAGCTCCTCATAAACAAAGCCATAGATCCTGGTTTTGGTGTATGATATGACCACCCAAACACTATATTGACTTCCACTGTGCATTGGGCTACAGTGACACTGCCGTTAGCTGCTATGTTTTTAGGCTCGGATCAGGCATTGACTTGATCGACGTCAGGGGTTAGAGGTTAATGGATTCAATCGGCGGTTGATTCGGGGTCGAACCGAATAACATTATAAATACGTCATATTTATATATAAATATATATATGTAAATGTAGGTATATATATTATATATATATCTATTAATTTTGTTTTTTTTTTAATTTTAGTTGTCAGTCAATAGTTAAAAAAGGTCAACGAGTTCAAAAAAAATCATAACTAATTAAAAATATTAAAAATTTTGATTTTTGTCTCTAATTAAAACCAATTTTTTACCGGTCAAACCTAATTTTTGACCAAGTTTAACCGATTTTTTTCAAATTCGATTTTGACAAGTAACTCAGACCGAATACATGACGGATTTTCGATCCGATCGGTTTGACCGACCAATACGATCCGAGTTTAAAAACATAAGTTAACTGGCTAAGTGGCCCTCACACTCCCTGCCGTCAAACTAGGAACTTTCTTGAAACTTCAATCTACCTTCGATATCGATTCCTTAGCTAAAAAAATTGCACGACAGTTTCAATAACAGTGACAAATGTTGGTCCAGTCGTATGTATTTATACTCTCCGGATCGCATCTCCTCCTGGAATAGATGTGGAAGTGGATACACCAGCATTGGCTTTCACTTCTACCAGTACAAAAAGGCTGAAGTTCAATGTTACGGTTTGCCCCAGGCTAAGAGTACAAGGAAGTTACTCCGGAAATTTGTTTCGGGAAGATGGATTTCACGTTGTAAAGATACCTTTGATAGTTCGACCAGTTATTGACGAGTTGTCCAATGAATATTTGCCATAGACTTGTACTACTATATATCTCATTTATGTAAAATAATTTATAGTTGCATCACTAAGAGACTATCGATGAAATAGAAGATGCATACCCCAGGAATTTTCTCAAATCTTATGTAAGGCACAGTCCTAGCAAGCATTGATTAAAAAAATTTTCAACTAGCCAACGAGACAGATCATTAGCCTAAAATGTTAAAAAGTAGCATGTAGACGTCTTGCCTTCATTGCCAAACTTATAGAAGCCCAAAGACACTCCAACGCCTTCAAGAATATTTAATATTTTAATCTCATTACCGGTTTGAAAAATAAAACAACGACAACTGCCTATCTGAAAATAGGTATTACGTACACTATGCACATCACGTGGTAATCTCATTACCGGTTTGAAAAATAAAGCCACGATAACTGCCCATTTGAGAGTAGATATTGCGTGCACAATGCACATCACGTGATATGCTACGTGATGTACTAGAACTAATCATACATTGCTAAATAATACATAGTGTGGCCTATAATCGTCACGTTGTGGTAAATTATTAGTTTTAGTGCACCACGTAGCAATTCTCATGATGCATTTAATACTTTTTTGCCCATCCGGACCTTGGATTGATAATTTAGTGTATTAGTCTGTCATTTTTTTTGACAATTTAGTGTATTAGTCTGTCATTTGATTTAACTAATTTGAGCATGTGATGATGACTTACCTAGGTAGAGCTGAAAATTTGAGAGCCTCATTGGTAGTTGTTACACACGAATTTTCTTTCTCCTATGGAATAATTTTGTGGAGGACTTTCTCCAATAATACACATATATAAATTGGACAAGTTAAAAAAAATTATTGTACTTGAACTGCGAAATATTAGGGTCGAGAAAGACCTCCATAAACAGAGGTTATAATTATTGCGTCCCCAACTGGGAGAGCACTCTAACAAGACCTCTTTTTTTTTTTTTTTTGGGTAAAAACAAGACCTCTTTTTTACAACGGATTTCTTCATTTCTTTCCAAATATTTTCATCCAAACTACCTCTAAAGTTAAGCAAATTAAACAGGGCGGCGAGTTGAACAAGTTTGGTTCTGAAAGAAAAAAATATAGTAAATATTGTGTTAACTTAGACTGGAATAGAATACTAACAACTACTGTTAAATTGCAATAATACATAAGACGACTTTCACAACAGATCATAACCATTATTACACAAATCAATCAGTTTGAAAACGACCTATGGACAAATATAGGAAAGAAAACAGGAAAAGCCAAATCATTCTTAGCACTTGTGAATCACAGGCATTGTTACTCCTCCTCCGCTTCAATCAATAATTAATTAGCTGGATTAAGATAAAGATGAGGACAGAAATTTGCCGCCTGGTTGTTCAACACCTATCGATATAAAAAGCTATTTACGTGTGGGAAGGAAGTGCTTTGTCAAATCCTAACACCCGCCACTTGATTTTGACGTTGAGGTATTGAATAGGTAAGAGGGCTTCTACCTGATATTACATTTCTTTCTGAGATTAGAGACTGGAAAAAGAATGCTTCAACTGGAGACTCTTGTTTTACGGAGGGAGACCCACGGCCATCCCTCCATCATATTCCACGAGTCAAATTTCAGCATTCTGTGTTCGTCAAAAACTTTCACACATCATCATTGTTTCCAACCTAGAGGTGTTGTTTCTCTATAAAACAGTATATAATTGGTCGTAATACAATTCAAATTAGTACTATAAAGATAAGTAAATTATTCTATTTCTCACGACTTTAATAATAGAAGCAATATATTGTTGTTTCTTTTACATGATTTGTGTGGCTATTTGTGCTTTCACTGAATAAAACCTTACAATTCTTCTAGTGAATTAAACAGATTTGAAAAAAAAAATAACTTCACACAAAAAAGAAAAGAAAAGAAAGAAACGCTTGAATTGAAGCATATGCAAATGAAGGTTTCACAAAACGACACATTTTGCCTCAAACATTAAATATATGAGATGGTCTTAATTGAATTTAGAAGATACCAACAAGTTTCCATATGGAGTTGTTATAGATGGCGATGGGACTTCATCGTTTGTTAAATCGTGAATACGGGAATTTTTGGTGTGATTTACTACGATGTAACTTCTATACTATGCTAGGGCTTTCTTCATAAAATTTTATCTTCTTATAACAATTTATTGCAAAGATTCAAAATGATTCTTTAAGCATTAGTATTCAAATACGCCAAAAAACATTAAACAATTAAGGTAAGCCATGTAATGTATGATTACAAATACATGTAAATCTCAAATAAATAAATCGAATGCTAAATAAGCAATATTATTACATGAGGCACTTAAAATCAATAAGTGAGTCCTAAAATCAATATTATTACATCACATGAGGCACTTAAACCATGCAATATCTTCTTGTTTAGGTACTCTTCCTCAAAAGAAAAACAGTTCTCCTACCGTGTAGTGTTTACTCAAAAAAACAAAAAATTAAGTTGTTTTCCAAGCATCAGAATTTTCCAACAGGTAACGGGTTAAAGAAGGAAAGATCCAAAACAGGATAAAGAAATCCGTGTGGAACAATGCATGATGCAATATGTCATAATTCTGGACAGGCCAGCCACGTCCAACCAATGCCATGCATGTTGTTGCTGTTTCCGAGTCCGCAGGTAAGAATAGTCAAAATGTAACAGCCTGCCAAGGACCGGTTGAAGGGAAAACTCGCTTTTGACTATGAGTTAAAAGCACGCCTTACAGCCTGCCGTTGTGCATTATGCTTCCTCCGCAGACAAAGGAAAAGTATTTAAAATAATTGCTACAGTAAGATTATACTGTAAAATTAATTAATCTAGAGTTTGTAGATTATTTGGCTAATATGTACGCGTAAAAGGGGATACATAAGTAGGCACCTAATAAATTTTTGGGAAAATTAGAAAAAAAAAAAAAAGTAAAGAGAGCGAAGAAATACGAAGAGATAAATATAGAAAATAAAGAAATACCATTAATCCCTCCACCAGTTTCGCCCACGAACCATCCCTCATTTCAGTGCTTTCTTTTCCCACAATTTCTTGCCTACCTTTTCCTGCTTCACCCCCCTTAACCTCTTTTTTCTGCAACTCCTTTTATCATCTGTTTCTTCATCTCCTTATCATCTTGAAAATACATCATATCATATCTACACAAAGAGAACTTTTGAAGGTTTAGAAATTATGGATTGCATGGTAGCAAAAGCGTTGAAATCCAGTCTACTTTCGGACATAGGCATGATGAAATCAAGCCAACAACAAGGTCTTGTTGATGATATCTGGTGTGTGACTGGACTCAATAACGTTCCTTGTGATGATTTTTCTGTGGATGACCTTCTTGACTTCTCAGATAAAGATTTTAAGGATGGCCATGTTCACGAAGATGAAGAAAAGGACACCCTGCCCTTCTCTTCTTTCCAACATCATCACCGCACCTCCAATTTTTCATCTTTTTCAGAAACTGACGACTTTGGCTCTCTTCTTACCGCCGAACTCACTGTTCCTGTAAGCAAAACATCAGTTACTGTAATAAGATGTTTCTTCGAACAATTAATTAGCTACAAGCCCATGCTATGCACGGAACTGACATTATAGCAACTTTTATGAATTTTGTGAATTATGAATTATGTAAGCTATTGAAATTCTTAAATGTTAGGTAAAAATTTGTGTAAGTTTTATCTGAAGAAAACTTAATTTGACAGGCGGATGACTTGGAGAGTCTGGAGTGGTTATCTCAATTTGTGGATGATTCCCAGTCAGAATTATCTTTGTTATGTCCAGCCGGAAGTTTCAAGGACAACAAGGTTGGTTTTTCGGACAAGTGGTCTGAACCGGAAATTCAGATGATTAGAGTACCATGTTTTCCTTTGCCGGTTCCTGTTAAACCGAGAAGCAAACGGTCGAGGCCAAATGGGAGAGCTTGGTCAGGGTCGCCTTCTTTGACCACTACTGAGTCGTCCTCCACGTCGTCGTCATCATACGGGTCCTCCACGTTGTCTCCTTTTATCATTTCGAACCCGGTTCAGGACAGTGAAATGTTCTCCAGCGTTGAAAAACCGCCATCCAAGAAGCAGAAAAGGAAACCGGCTGCCGACACCGGTTCAGGGTCAAATGGGTCGCAGCCGTCACGTCGGTGCACTCATTGCCAGGTTAATAAGACCCCACAATGGAGGACCGGTCCTTTGGGTCCCAAAACGTTGTGTAATGCATGTGGGGTTCGGTATAAGTCCGGTCGGCTTTTTCCAGAGTACAGACCGGCTTGTAGTCCAACGTTTTCTCAGGAAGTTCATTCAAACAGCCACCGAAAAGTTTTAGAAATGCGGCGAAAGAAGGAGATGACTGGCCATGTGGAGGCTGGCTTGACTCCAATGGTTCCGAGTTTTTGAGGTATTTTTGGTTTAGGTTGAATAGGTTTGGTAGTGAACCGATGGTCAGGGTCCTAGGGGTTCGGTTAGGTCTAGCTTGGTTGCGGTTAAAATTGTACAATTTTGTTGGACTGATTGTAGACTGATGGCGGGCATTAGATTTGAATGTTAACTTAGGGAGGTTGTTATTTTAGGTCATCATTTTCCTACCATATTTTCCTTGTAATCTATCTAGCAGTGATATTTATTTTGCAGTTTGATTACAGTAGAGTGGTATGTACTAATGGGATTCTTAGTTAAATTTAGAAATTACGTTTCTTTTTGTCTGTTTTCATTGATAAAATCTTCAAATTTAAAATATAGGCAAATTGAGATCGAGCCGTTCAGGGCAGTTGAGCGGTTCCCGGTGGCCGTTGAAAAGCTAAAGAGTACTGTCCAAATTCTTGAGGTCACTATATTGTTCGAATATCCCTTTCCCTATGATAATTTGATAAAAAAAAAAAAAACTATATTGTTCGAATATCGTTTCCGAATGCCTTTGCTTTGATTTTTTTTTTTTTTTCCTTGTCCGCTAGGAGATTTCAAGTTAGTAATAGGACAAAGTTTATGTTTCATCATACATCGAACGTTTTCAATTTCTTCCTTGTTCCATTCTTGATAATATTCGCGTTTTTTAAATGGGAATTTTACTTTATCAATTCCTTCAAAACTTCTATACGAGGAAATAATAACGGAACAGGCAGTGGTATCTCATAGTTCTTGCAATTTCTTTCTTTAGTTGTCACGTATAATGAACCTGCAATTTTCTTTTTTGTTTTAACCTGATTCTTATTATCCTTATTGTTTATTTTCATCTATTTCATAGCAGAAGTTTCCTGTGTCCTGTTAAAATAATCAATTTGAGTTGTCAAGGACATTTGTTTTTAGGGTAGCTTGTGCCAAAAGAGAAAGTGACATGACAGTATTTGAAGTTTAAATAGTTAATATAGTGATTGAGTGAATATTGTCACGTAGTGTATTAAAATTATTAATTTATCACTGCATGATAATAGTTATTAATACTTTATAATATTTAATGATAAATGATTGATTTTAATGTATTACATGACATATTAAGTGTGCCCAATAAAAGTTAGGTTTACATGGTCCAATAAAAGTTAAGTTTACATGGTTGAATTTTACCATCAAGATACTCTATTATGTATTTTCCGTTTGTTTATGATGATTCAGATGTTGCACCAATGCAATCAAATTAAATAAACATACCATTTATTTCTGGGGGGCAAGGTATAAGGGAAGGGACCATATGGCCTGCTTCAACGTCATTAGGTTGGTTCGGAGCCCACTAAGTACCACTAGTAAGTAATGACCAAAAGTTGTGTGGTGCAGCCAACTGCTGGTAGAATTGAAATATCTAGGCAGTGACCACTCCTGTACTGTAGTAGTAGCAGTAGTCAGTTGTGAGTTATAATAAGTAATGCTGAGTCGTCGATTATATCAGTTGCTTGCTAGTACGTGCAACCAAATAATTTAAACAGTTGGAAAATATTGAACATGAGAGGCAGAGCAGGGCATTCGTAAATTGTCGGTAGCCCGCTGCAACAGTAACGTTAGTGGCACTTGGTGGACAGGACCCCAAAAATATCATGTGCGTGCCATGTGGGAGTAGTTGACAATAATTAGAGAAGTGCATCTCTGGATAAAAGGAAAGTATTAAAATGCTGCAACAGAATTATGTTGTAATTGCGAGATTTCATCAGCCGTTCGATCAGAATATTTTTTCCGCTTTCACTTCACATATAATCATTTATGGACAAGACAACAGTAGTTTGATAATTGAGAATTTTTTCATTTAGACATTATGCTTCACCCAAGTTAGCAACGTGTTGAACTTAACTTTGGGCTTAATAAATAGAATTACAACTCCATTTTCAGTTCGAAAAATTCTTTTATATTTACCACATACAATGGGAGTAAGACTTCTAAATTTTTTACCACACCCAACTTGAGATGCGACTCCTTATCTAACTAACACTAACACGCATATACTCTCCCTTTTTTCTAATTTTGGATGCGACCCCAATTACTGATGAAAGTTACTAGTTACTAATAAAAGAAAAGGAACTTTCAAACATTCCAAATTTTCAGAAAATGCCCAAGTTTCACCACCCGCAAGCAGAGACTATAGAGGAGACATTCACATGAAGGCATTCAAAGGTCAACCCTTGCTTAAGAAATTTATAGTCAAAATAATACGCCTTTCATTTTTTGATCGTTTCTCTCAACAGGTATGATAACTGGGTAAGTTTGCCAAACATCCAAAATGATCAAAGCAGCAGTACAATTTTTCCAGGAAGAAGTGTCTCATAGGACACTGCACAGTATACACCTATAGTAGATTTACCATAAGCTCTGGCATTCACGCCTTGCATGTGAAAATATGACCGAAACATGTTGCACAAAGTTAAAGATCCTAGAAATGAGCTCTAACATTGTCGAAAATTTTAATTTCTTTGAACAAGCCAAGCCAAATGATGGCTGTGAATTCCTTCGAAATCATTTATTTACTTCTTCTCGGGGGTGAAGACACGAATCACTGTTAAAGCAACCGCCGTGATGGATACTAGGATACCTATACAATATCTCATGACATCATATTTTGTTGTTTCAAGTTGGGCCCTCAATGCATGAATCTCCTGTCAGTTAGATACTTGCATATAAGAACCTGTAATAGAGACCAAATATATTTCATTTCCCAACGCAATGGTAAAAACTAACCCAGTCAAGCTTGTTAGTCAGATTAGTGGTTTCTGCATTCCGATTGGCAAGCTCAGCACGCAAACGTCTGCACTCAACCAGGTCAAATAAGAATTTAAAATAAACATCAATATTGAAGCAAGTAATGGAACAGCCAAAAATCCAAAGCACTGGCAAAGAGAATGATACCCATTGCAAAATATTATGCCTTACCCTCGCTCAAGATTTAGATCCAATCGCTGGCCTGCAGTGACCTTATCAATCTCATACCTGTGTTACAGAAAGGAGTAGACTTCAACTGACAGCACTGTACTGTGTGGAAGCAAAACATCGTTCTACTAAAACTAGTAGTCGGGTTCTCTCTCTCTCTCTCTCTCTCTCTCTCTCTCTCTCTCTCCCCCACATATTTCTATATTTCTTTGGAGCAAACCTCAGTTCATTGCGCATCTTGTCAATATCGTTTCGGAGCTTTTCACTCTCACGTTGCAGCAAAGAAAAATGATGCTCCTGCATCAAATATGGTTGAAAAAAAGTTGGAAAGAATCAAACACAAGGAGCTAGCCCACAGCAAGAACCATCTTTAATCAAAGCAGAAAAGTAACATTCTTCAAGCAAAGAGCCTAGGTTACTCAAAGATGACAATAATAAGCGGATATTAGAAGAAGAAACAAAGTACACATCTAAAAAATTTCCTTTATTAGGATCATACACCAATAGAAGGATTTTCAAAATCATCACCGACTAATAATTTTATCAATGAATGGTTGTCGCTTTCCAATTCTAAGTCATTAAGATCAGATGGCTTATGCAGAGCTCAAGATCTCTGAAAATTTTGAAACTTTCATGTCATCCTTCTATCATAGTTTGAGTTAATGTCCACAGCATGAGCAACCGCACAAAGACTTCAGCCTTCTTTCTTCTTGGAGCCAAATTTCTTATTTCTTTATGCCACCAAAGCCACAAATAAATAAATAAATATGATTCCAAACTTTCTGTGATTATTTAACCCTGACATCCATTTAGAATGAGTGACAAGTATTTCTATAGTTTATAGACCACATGAGTAAAACATGAAAGAAGCAGATAGAAGTAGAGGAATCTACAACCCTAATCAAGCAAATTCAAGGACAATCCCAGAACACAGATGGTAAGGGAAAGGCAGCAAGTCATGGATGAAACTATTTACTAGGAGAATCAACACTCATCCATGAACCTAGAGGCAGCTAATCACGTTTCACATCTAGACTCTGCCAGATGATTTTGTTTCTGACAATGTAAATTTCATCAAAGATGAGAACGCGTTTTAACAAAACTTCAGAGACGGTGGAGGAAATGCAAGCGCAACTTTAGTAGTTCAAAAAAGTTCCAGGTCTTTGCAAGGTTCCTAATACAAATTGCTACAAAAATTCTTTGAAGTGTGACTTTCCAAAAATAATGCATGTTATCTGGCATGAGCAACTTCAATGAAGTATACATGGTCTTACAGTTAAATCCCTTGACCTACACCCAAAACCTATCCTGCCAGGCCTAGTTCATAAAATTCTTCTGATTCTGGTAGTTTGAGAGCAAGTATGAGACCATTCTTTATTTATTCAAACTACTTCAAGATCAGAAAGGCATTTCCTACACAGTCTTAGTAATTGACAGATTCCTGCAAGCACTTTTCTACCCTTCTAATATGATTTCTCTTGGTTCTGCATTACCCCGGAAACAACAATTAGACATTAAACAAGATAAGCTTGACATTCTTATTGGGCAGTTGCCAACTTTTAGATACATAGCCTACAAAAAGAACTCATTACTACAGACATGATTAATAAGCTTCCGTTTAGTTTTTGCTGCTTTAAGACCCTTAAAAAAGAAATGATGCATTAGATACCATACCTAATACTCTTTTTGAGTATCAATTACACGATGCCTTAGATCCTATCATATTTCTACAATACGGTAACTCTATAAGATACTAATTAACGAGTTAATCCCCATATAATACCACTAGAATTCTACATGAAAATCAAAGCAAAAAGAAAAACCAATAGTTAATTGATGAGCAAAGTATGATATCTTGTTATTAAATATATACACAGGAAACTCCACATACAGTTACAATGAGGTACTGACATGTGCTTACCTGGGAATTCTGTACTTCAGATTTAAAGTTGGAAAGATTAGCTTCTTGTAACTTGTCAGTCTACAAAAAAATCGAAACAATGAATACAACTTACATATACAATGTATTAGGATTAACAACAGCAACATAGTGTGCGCACCAGATTACCAAATCCATAAACTCTTACCTTCTGCAATTCAGCTCTTGAGAGAAACGAATGACCTACATTTTCTAGGCTATCGTTCAGAACCTCAGTAATAGCAGAGGTGATCGCCTCGGCCTGCTTAGCAGGAACACCTCGTGCTTCCAAACCCCTAACCTATCAAAGTCACAAATGCGCCCTAAAAAAAACTTCTCTTACAGCTTCAGAGTTTTTCAAATAATCTTAACACAATCGCGAGTTTACCCTAATTTCTCTAAATACGATTAGAATCAACATAAACTTCGAAACTACAACCAGAGGAATTTGTTTCAATTTCTTATTAAGCTGTACATCAAAAGGGAGAATAAAACACGACAGTATTTTGATACTCTTTTAACTTTCAACAACTTGATAACAAAATCACGAGTTCACGCTAATTTCTCTGAATAGGCTAAGAACTGATAAAAGTTTTTATCCTACGATCAAAATTACTAATTGAAGAAGAGGAAAGAGAAGTTACGAGATTTAATGTATCAACAAGAAAGGCACGGTTTCCATTAGGTTTGACAAGCTGAGAGATCTGCCTGACATCGAATCGGTTAGCGGACAAATTTGAGGACGACAACGAACCGTAGAATTTGACGGAAGAGCTGTTGGACTGGAGCCTGTTAATAAAAGTAGAAGAATTAGACGTTGTAAACGTATTGAATATGGATAGTCTACAATTACTTCCTAACTGAACCACCGCGCGCTTGCAAGCCGCCGCCATTGATTTCTCCCTCCAATAAACCACGCTTTCATGAAATGATTAAAAACGCAAATGCGATGTATGAGTATTTGTCCGGGAGAAACAGAAAGACAGCGAGGGAGAAAAGAGAGAGGACTTTACAAATAAAGGAAGGCGGATTTTTCTCGAATGGAAGGGGACTGATTGAGAGCAAGACTGTTGATTGGTTATGGTATCCGCAAAATAATAACGAAACTTAGCTTACCCTTTATACGCTTGCTTGCTAAGTAGAGTGTTGATTGGTTATGGTATCCGCAAAATAATAACGAAACTTAGCTTACCCTTTATACGCTTGCTTGCTAAGTAGGATTTTGCTTGCTTGCGTTGCGGGCTGCTGCTGCCTGCTGACGAAAGAAGACATGGGTCAACAATAAGGAACCAATGCCTCACTATTTTCGTACGCTTAACTCTAAAATCATGCATGTTCCTCTGTCTCCAACTTATATAATATTAATTCATAATATTTTTAAAACTTCACAAACTTTTAAAGTTATTTTATTAAATATATATCTAAATTCCGCTTCAAATCCTCTATCTCTTAATTAGTCTTAATCCCCCTCTCTTATTTTTTTATTTTTTTACTGTGACTATTTGTTTTCTTGAAATAACTCAATAATTAGATTGATCGGCAAATTTACTCAAGTGAGCTGATAACAAAAACTGATAACTCATATCATTTATAACCGATAATTTTTTTTTTGGATAAACCAAAAGGGTCACACTTATCCTTTTGGTTTATCCAAAGAAAATTTTAAAAAAAAATTCTGCTGTAAACAAAGTCAACGGAAACTCTTGTTCTTAAACATTTTTTTCTTTCATTTGTTGTTAAAAATATTATTATTCAGATATGTCTTATTTTATAATTAACTTTGTTAACTAGAATTTGCATGCGATAATTAAAATCTTTGTTTTGTTCATTTATTCATACAAGGAAACAACCGTCCGAGTTGAGTAAATATTATTATTCGGATATGTCTTATTTTATAATTACCTTTGTTAACTAGAATTTGTATGCGATAGTTAAAATCTTTATTTTGTTCATTTATTCATACAAGGAAACTACCGTCCGAGTTGAGTTTGATGATGCAACTACTGCGGCTGACCCGATGGTCGCTCACACCATTGGTCGCTCCTTTCCTCACACCTATGGTCAGCCTTTAGCCTCATATGTCATACATTTTTTATAACAAATGAAAAAAAAAATGTTTAAGAACAAGAGTTTCCGTTGACGTTGTTTACAGCAGAACCTTTTATTTAAAATTTTTTGGATAAATCAAAAGGATAAGTGTTATCCTTTTGGTTTATCCAAACAAAAATTGATTTATTAGTTATAAATGATATGAGTTATAGGTTTACTTAAATTATTGAGTTATTTCAGAGATATAGGTGCCAAAGAAGAAAGACGGGACAGGGAACAGAGGCTAATTAGGAGACAGAGGATTTGAAGCACATAAACTGATACAAAAATCGCTTCAAATCCTTTGTTCCCTAATTAGCCTCTGTCCCTTGTCTTGTCTTTTTGCTGTCGCCACCTGTATCTCTGAAATAACTCAAAAATAGTTCAAAAAGTTCAAACCATTCAAACACTTTCCCACTCTAATTATTCACTTTTTAAACCACCATCATGTCACTTTAAAAAAATTTTCACATCTAAATACTTTTTCACCTTTCCAAAAAAGTCAACAAAAAACAATCCAAATAATTTTTTCAAATAATTCTCAAAAAACAGTAGAAAGATGGGATAAATAATTTTTCAAATAATTCTAAAAAATCAGTAGAAAAACGAGACAGGGGAACAAAGGCTAATTAGGGAACAGAGGATTTGAAGCACGGTTTATGTGTCAATTTAATAGGACTCTTAACCTTACCAAAATAAATAAAAAAATAAAAAGAGAAAGTGAGAATTAATTGAGGAATATGTACCTCAATGTTACAAAAATATAAAGTGGAGCCTCTATTAGTACGCGTCTGGACGTGAAGAGTGAATATGTTGAATGCTCTTCATCAAAAGGATTTACATTCAGAAATTATTGTTACCTTCATTTTGTTTACTACATGAAATTCCTAGCATTTTATCACCCATAGATGCTGTTTTTCTGAAATTAAAGCGGAATGCTAAAGAAAATTCTTACTAAAAAGAAGTATACATAATGTAAATGTCGACTGCAGAAGACTTGCAGACTCCGTTATATTTGCCGGAAACTTGAAAACTTCGCTATTTAACTGTGTTTGTCGAAATGATTTGTATGTCGCATAATATAAGTTGCCAAAAGATGCTAAGTTGCCAAAAGATGCTAAGGTAGCCTGGTTGGTAAACTTAGTATGTAAAACATCTTTAGGGCTCGCAGTATTTAGAATTAGTGGTTGCCGGGTTGGTAGACCTTGTCCTTTCCTTCTCTGCCAGTTTCATAGTAACACACATGGTAGCCTCATTCTGTTTCCACCTCTCGTCTCCACTTTTAACATAGGTTACAACTTACAAGATCGTCTAACAGGGAGTACTTCACCGCAACGGACTAGCTCTACTTATAGGCCATATGTATTCCAGTCCCATAACAGGACAGATAGAATGAGATCGATATTAATATGCTGCAGTAAAATTGCATCTGACAAGATGTTTTGTGAAACTGCACAAGTTTTACAGCTGCTATCAAAGCACCAACCCTATGATGAAGTCAAAATTCTAGCCTTAAACTACTGTACAAAATTGCCTATCCATGCTAGACTAGAAATCACCCCTCATGAATATAATTACATCGAGACCCTTTGATACACCTGCCATTCGTATTGTATGGACACAATACGTCTTTAGGAGTATTGTAACGATCAGGTCCTCGTCCTCTACTGCCAAAAGATGACTGTCTATTCCATGGCCTGCGGTTTCCATAACCGGAATCTCCAACCTGAGAACCCCCGGGCCTGCTGTCAACAAAACCAGAATCTCCAACCTGAGACCCTTTGTCCCTTTGATCCAAACTCCCCCATGTTCCCTGATTCCCAGGCGGAGCACCCCAACCTTGGCTTGCATTCCCTGATGGAGCCACTTGAACAGGAGCTCCTTGATTTGCAGCTGGCAGGGCCCATCCATTCCCAGGTGGTGGTGCTTGGACAGCAGATCCAACATTCCCAACTGGCACAACCCAACCAGTGTTTGCACCTCCCAGGGCCATTCCCTGAACTCCAGAATTCCCAGGTGGTGCAACCCACCCAGGATTTGCATTACCTGGCATCTGCCCTTGGATGGAAGATCCTAAATTTCCAGCCGCGTTAGCCCAACCTGAACTTGCATTAACAGGAGCCGACACTTGAACAGTAGCTCCCCAATTTATGCTTGTTGTCCCTGGTGCAGCTCCAACCCAACCCATGTGTAAGTTTGCTTGAACCGGTGCCCATCCTGCATTTGAATTCTCGGATCTCAGTGCAGGGGCAGAAGAGTTGTTCTGTGCCAGGCCTGTGCCCCAAGCTAGATTGGGCACTGCTGGGTTCTGCACATTGGGTTGATTGCTCTGAGCTGAGGGGGCCCAAAACTCAGGCGGAGGCAAAGCAGAAGCACCTGAGTTTGCAAAATTGCTGGTAGTGTTTTGTGCTTGAGGTGTAATAGCACCCCAAGGACTATAAGCATGGGGTTGTCCAGGCCCATGAATAAAAGGGCTGGCTTCCACCTTTGGAGTGGGGGGTCCCAACCAACCATGACTTCCAATTTGAGAATTCTGATTATTCTCAGATTGAATTGGATGTGTGACGTTATCTTGAGCTGGAGGATTACGGCCATGCTCCCCCATTGCATGTGGTTCAACTGTTGCAGTAAATGAGGGAACTCGCAAAGGGTTCATAGAACCCACAATATTCTGTTCAGAGTTAGGTGATTGGCCAAAACCAGCACCAGCAACCACAGAATCATTCTCAAGACTGTTCATTAACTGCTCCCCGGAATTATGAACTGAAGCATGCACTGAAGCAAGATTCCCATGCTGAGGCAAAGGTGCAGTATGTGATTGAATGTCACCAGGATATGAAGTTCCACCAATGAAAGCACCCCCTTGTCCTCCAGTCTCACCTGCATTGCTATGTTTAGGGGTGGGAGAAGGAAGATTAGACAAATTAGTTCTGGTCCATTTTTCTGTAGAATGTTTAGGGACCTCAGTTGGAGGAGCAATTGAGCTTTTTGATATGCCCAAATGAAAATTCTGAGACCCAAGGCGCTGATCGCTATTTGATCTTTCTCCAAATGAATTTTCTCTGGACAGAAGCAAGGATGCTTCAGATGTTTTTCCAGAATGACCACATAAACCATGTGCAGTGTCCAGAGTACCTACTCCTATGAATTTACTGGCTCCTGAAGTCTCCCTGTGCAACTTTCCAGCCAATGCATCAGTCAAAAGTATAGACTCATCTTGTATGGTTCTCCAAATTTTCAAATCAGCAGGAAAGTATCCAGTGTTGTTCCATTTGCGCAACTGTGCCATAGAAAATGGTCCTTGAACTTTGCCAGATGGATCCCGGTAATGCCATGTTTTTTGCGTCTCATTGATCTTCACAACAGTTTCAGCATCCTTAGCTGGGAGAGATACTGATAAATTTACCGATGGCGTAGAATTAAATCCAACATTGTCAGACTTAGTAAGATTAACCAAATGATTAGATTCTACAGTGCCTCTGTCTCTTCCTAGATTACGCAAATCCTCATTCACCATATCGCCACTTTGAATGGCAATGGCATCTTCACTAGTGATTGAAGTATTCTTACTGAACAAGTGTTTATTTGCTTCCCGACTCTTGTTGGAAATATTACCTCCATTCCAAAAATCTTTAGGAGAAAAATCACTCGCAGGAGAAATCGGTGTCCTTCCACGCTGAGCAGAGCCAGAACTACTGGTTCTCTGGAAAACTTCTGCATGAGCCAGAAGGAATTTAAAGGTCTCTCTCCTTCAAAATACAAAATCTTACAACATCAGGGGGGGAAAAAAAAAAAGACAAGAAATTAAAAGAACCTCGTCTATTATCATCAGTGTCACTGTCATCCTCTTCTGACTCATGATCTGGATCCATGTTAGGATCAGCATGTATTTTTGGAATTTCCTCTAATCTACGCAAACGCTCCTCAGGTGTCTTCAGAATCTGTAATTTCTCCACACATTCTCGAAGAGTGAAAACAAGTCAAGGACAACTCATCTTTTCAGAGAATACAGTGATATTCAAAATCATTATCATCAAGTAGAACACAAATCCTAGGTGTTAAAGAATAACAAAATATACGTGACATAAAATACAGGTATACATGTGTGTGCGGGTTATCTGTTACATATATGCAAAGAGGTGGATAAACCACCTTCAAAACCTGATTAACAAAACTGAACAAGGCTGTCCAATATTAATTAAATTCTAGAACAGATAAGCCCAGTCAATTATCAAAAATAGCACTACCTATAAAAAAATTCATATTGCTCCTATAAGCACACAAAAGATCACTCCAGAGCTTCCCAATAGTCTCAATGTTATTATGTTAAAGAACCTTCTCCACATACAAGTTTCCCATTGGTCACTACCAGCAAAATAATTTGGAGTAAATATCACACATATTCCATAGCTCAATTAAGTACATTAAACTTTGGGTAACATAATTCTCCACACTCATAATCCAAGTAAATGCAAACATATTTGCAGTTGCTCAATTAATTATGGGTAATGCAACTATCATTGAAGAGTAATACCATAACACAGATTCCAGAGTAAAAAATATCTGAAGAATATCTAGTCCCCATGTTAGTACCCCACAACAAAGTCTGAGAAAAAAAATAAAAACATTTGGAAATTCAAAATCCAAGACTTGCAGGCACTGGGATCAAAACCATGATAAACCCTAATCACAGCCCAACCTTAGCTCCAGGATTAGACTGATGACTATGCAACATCTCATAACAATCTGACCAAAAGAATTTCCCAATCAAATTAGAAGTTGCTAGCGTTTTTCTCTTACAACTAATGAATACTGTAAGTAAACACCTAAGAACCAAGATATGCCTATCAGTCAACTGTACATAATGCCTATTCCAATCTTCCCTATTCTTGGTGGGCTATCAAAATTTCTGTAATAATGCCCATAGATGTATACAATTGAAAGCTTAGACAGCCAAACGATCTAAGTATAAAATAATAACTAAGTACAAGGCGTTCCAAACTAGCTAAGACTTGATACAAGTCAGATATATTGCTAGGCATGGCCAAATCTTAATAAAAGAATTATATCCTCTAACAAGAGATATACATACACACACACACACACACACACACACACACACTTGGCAATCACAACAAAAACTACAGCATTGAACAGCAAAGGGAAAAAGGAAAGATTGAATAGAATTTAGTTACAACGTATCAAAGAGAAAATTTGAAGCCTCTCCATCTAGAGGGCCCCATACTGCGTAGCACAAAATATGATAAGCATATCAGGTAGATTCAAACAGCCATAGCAGATAAGTTGTATGATGCGAAGCACAGTTCAACACCAAGTAAAAGCACATTTGACAAACTTATTGAACATACAGGAACAACATATGTTCCCACATGTACAATGAAGAGAATGTTATATACTGAGTTGGAAGGCAAAATTTAAACTCATGGCAGAAAAAGCAAAACCTGTAATCTACGAGGAACAAAAACAAAGTCAACAAACAAGCTAATATTTATCATGTTCAAGAGAGAAGAAAAATAAATTAAATTTCATTGAAAAACTCAATAAGTAAAGGATATTCCTTTCTACGCCCCATATCACTTGCTCGATCACGAAGATGACTAAGTCGGAGTGTTTCTGATTCCAGCCACTGCAACGCAAAGTAAATGATTATGTATGGTAACAAAGCATAACTATTATATTAAAACCTTAGTCATAGTCACAAGCTACACGTCTTTGATGGTGATATTTGAAATAAAGAGGCACAACTATGAGGAATGAAAATGCAGCTGCCAATATTTGGAGGGCTATTCTATTGAACAGGAAGGTAAAAACTATCTAATTCCAATTAGTACAGATTTAATTAGCAATCATCAAACTGAACTTTCTATTAACAACATCAAAGTAAGTGAAAGACTGTCGTATCAGTATTCTGGTAAGTGCAGAGCAGTGGTTCACATCTGATGGCAAACCCAAACTTCATTTGTATTTTCAGAGAATTCATTTGGTCAAATTAAAAAACTTTGAGACCACGAGAAACAATCTTTATCTTCTTTTTATTGGTGAAAACAACTCTCTCTCTCTCTCTGCCTTGTGCATAAGTGCAAGCATGTAGAAAGCCTTGTCTATCCAAGTCCAACATCATGTTAAAACCCAAACTTCATTTGTATTTTGAGAGAATTCATTTGGTCAAATTAAAAAACTTTGAGACCACAAGAAACAATCTTTATCTTCTTTTTATTGGTGAAAACAACTCTCTTGCGATGCCTTGTGCATAAGTGCAAGCATGTAGAAAGCCTTGTCTATCCAAGTCCAGTATCATGTTATCCACATAAAAATGGAAATTAATCCGATAATAGATGGAACTATAACAAACTCAAGTGTATTAAGGAACAGAAACATAAATGCACTTACGTCATTCACTCTAGCTTCCTGTATCTCCATGGCCTTGTCAAGAATGTCACCCTACAAACAGCCAAGGTTCATCAGAAGTGCAACAACTAATTAAAAAGGGCAAATGTGTAGATAAATACCACAGTCATTCTGTTAAGCAGTCCACACTTTATACTTTGACGCAGTCGCTTGCATTCTTCCTGACAAATCAAAATGAGCATATTTTAATAATTTCATTCCTTTAAACCTGAGGGCAAAACAACAAAACGGGATTTTATCCCCACTTGCTGCCATTGAATCCAAAAGGAAAAAGGTGAAACAAAGTAGAACAAGATAAGACACTAGAGGTATACTAATGTTTGGGAGAATAATTCAAGCAAATCCACTAATCTCTAAAAGAATAAAGACACCAAGCGCTTTCCATGAGTAATACAGGACACAGTCAAAAACTTCTGCTTGTAACGAAAATTACATAACTCTATCAGTGAGCAATTGCATAAATACAGCTCTATCTTTCCACAATTAGCTAGTCAAAGTGTTGCCAATGTCCCGGCTGTTTGACTCTGCATAAATATTTTGAAACTTAGGTGCACAAATCAAGTGCTGCTTCATCAATCAGGTATCTGCACATCATATTGCCAAAAAGAATGCTAACTTGACTAAATTCATGTCGACCAGTGCCTAAAGGCGCACCTTTGCAAGTAATCGACTGAACACATCCACTAGATAATGATTAGAGGAGCCAATGCTTCAAAAACTTGATTAAATCACATCTCAGTTAGTTTTTAAAAGGCCAATCGTCTTTCTTGGTATAAAACAAGCACATGCACTTGTTAATAATAGAGATTGTGCCATACTTGGTGCAATAAACACTCCAAGAACAATTCCCTCTTTTGTCTTCTTTTTCTTAGGCTGGGGGATGGCAAGATTGTAAGAGGAGAGAAGATGTCTTACAGATACTTTCAAACTTGTAAAAACATATATTTAGCATTTACCTCAGTGAAGTCCTGATTGGAAATTGTATCAATGGATACAATCTCTGTCTTGTTCAAATTTAATATCTCCAACATCATGTCTGTTGTCCTTTTGCCAACTTTATAAGGCTCATCCGCTTTGCTTGTACCTACATACAAAATCAATTCTCTTAGAAGAGACAGAGGCCTCTGATTTCCATTATACCTTAATTGTTAAAATACATAAATCCAAATTGAAAATAAGTGCACAGGTTATAAGTAGTTACCCACAACTTGCACAAGCCTATAAAGGTCTTGTTTTTGAGTATTACCAGAAATTCTTATTCTCACAAATGTACCAATAACTTGTGCTGGAACTCATCAATATCTTCAAGAAGATCCTCCATCAACTTTCGGCGCAGGTAAATTAAGCTAATATTATGTGTATTAATTGCTGCATATTCATAACGATTAGATAAATGTCCCCTCTTGTCTCCCTTTTTACGTACTTTCCGCTTTCTCTCTTTATTCCCCTTTGTGGGTGTTTCAGCATTCTCATCAGCTTCAAGCTGATTTACTTCAGTATCAACAACACTCCCTTGAGCATCATCCACACAAGCATCCTCTTTAACAAGAAAGTGAGACTCAAGGAGTTTTAACATTTCAAAATGACCAACACGTGGCTTTCCAAAAAGATTTTCAAGTCTCAAATCACAAATAATTTGACTTTTCCGGCGAGGATCACGAAGATTGTTTCTTTTGATATATTCAAGCAGGAGAGCCTGTACATCAAATTGAGACAGAACGGACTTATCAGCATTTTTCATATGCATAACAAATTCTAGAAGTTCCTTTGATGCCCATTCAGTGTTGCCTGGCGTAGAAATGCCTTCACCACCTCCTCTCACAACTGCACCTGCAGAGTCCTCATCCTTAGCAAGGGATCTCAACCGTTTTTTACCCTTTTTCCTTTTTGGTTTACTTGCTTCAGAACTCTCAGCAGAATTATCGGTACCAGAACCTCCAAGACTGTTAGTTACTACGGGTGCCTTGGGTGATTCTTCCTTGGGGGCTGATACATCAGAACCTTTCCAGGGATTTTTGGCCTTGGCAATTTCAACCGATGACAAATTTAATTTGGATTTTAAATCTGTGTAGTAATCCTTGAAGAGATACTCCCAGCTACTCTTATCATCAAAATCAATCTGAACTTGCATCAAGAAAAACAAGGGAATTAACTACAGATTAGTACAAATAGGACCCAAATGATACAAAAACTAAATCATGCAAACAAACATCAAAATCACAGATCCTTGTAAAATTCACTACAAGAGATGACAAATACATCACATACCAAATAACCCCAGAAAATCACAAACAAATCTTAGTCAAAAGCTTCACAGGTTTGCAAGAAAAGTGTTTTGAAAGCTATACCAATCAATCCAAATTTGCCTTGGAAACCAGGCATAAAAAGAAAATCTTCATTCCGTAAAGAGGCAATAGTGTAAATTTATGTTCCTAGCTATGCTACTTAGACTCTTCACTTTGTTCTAGCATATCCGTGTCTGACTCTTTATTTTGAACTAGTGTACCCGTGTCCACACGACTCTTGTACCCGAGTCCAAGTGACAAATGTTTCTGGTCAAACAGAATTGATTTTCAAGAGTTAAAGGAATAAAACATGATTCAATTGATTATATTGTAAAGCAGAAAGAGATTTATTAGCCAGAATCATTGACCACTCAATCCACATTGTCTCCCAGAATTGGTAATAGCAGATATCAAAGGTTTTAAATGATAGCAGATATCATCGGTTTTAAATGAACAAAGCAATCATCAATATATGTAAATGTGGTGAAAATTTGAAACTCAGAAGGATGTCAAAGAAAGCATCCAAGCATTCACACAAAGATATCATAAAGATGGAAGTGAAAAAGAAAAACAAACTGGCAAATTCATCCAAAGATATGGAAACTAGTATGGCCAACATGATCCAAAGACTTCATGCAAAACAATGTCTTTTAAAAAGCAATATAGATATTAATTAAAAAATCAGAATCTATATGGAAAGCACTTAATTGAATATAAATCATTATTATACATATTACTTACATAACCAAAATTAAAGGTAATCCCACCTGTTACCCTAAATGACCAATCAAAAGATAGAAAAGTTTTGCGCAGAGAGAGAGAGAGGGGGGTACATTGTTAGTATCCTCATCACCACTTTCAATTAGCCTAACAATCCTCATGCATGTCTCGCAAAAGCCTTTGTTTCCTCGGACACATAAGATAACAGCACCTTTGATACATCCCTTGCACAAGGCAAAAGGACAGGTATAACACATGTAATGGGCATTCTTTTGACAAATGCTACAAATATGCCATCCTGAAATACAACAAAAATGCGAGAGTTCATGTCAAAGACATAAAAGCAGCACAAATATAACACACAACAATGAAGTAGCACAGCTTAAATGGAATATGTCTAACCAAAATCCATACACAGAAGAAGAGAAAAATCAACGGAAAAGGATAACTCCTTATAACATTCCACTATAGAAAGGACAAGCAGGAATAAGTCAAACACAATTTATCTAGGGCTCAATTTTCTTAGAGCATGCATAGAATTAATCGTTCTTTTTCAAGATGCAAGTGTAATACACAACATGAATTATAACAGCATATTGATGCATAAACTTCGTCAAGCATATTGATGTATCAACTTTCTCAAGATTAAAGTTTAAATGTCATGACCTGTATAATATACAGGGCTCAATGCTTTTAACGCGACCGGTCATGTCTGCAATTTCCTAAAGTTCTCTTTTCTTTGTATTCCAAATATGTACTTCAGTTAGTGCAATGAAATTACTCCATCTATACCATTTTTTTAAACAGTTTTGGGGATTCATACTTCTTTCAACAATAAAAGAGATGCTGATTTTGCTTTATTTTCCAATTGTGTCATCAAAGGAGTTACATATCGGAGTATCTATGAAAAGATAAAGCCTGTGAAACTAAGTTAAACTTCAAAAGCACAGCGGCAATTGCCACATGCATTATTTGCCATGCAACATGATGGCATGTGCCTCAGCACTGAAAAGTGCTAGCATGGTTGTTGAATAAGTTTGTAATTCCATGATTCTATAAGGGTATTAGGTTAAAGTTGGAGTTAACATTTTGGGAAAATGACAAAATTCGGGAAGGGAGTATCAGACAACTTAGGTAAGATGAGGTATTGAAATGCTGTAGCCATAAAATATTATCTGATTGGGCATGTTAATACATCACATTCTTGAGTTCTAGGAATGTACTTTTGTATATGCAACAAGCAAATAAATTTTTCAAAACTGCTTGAGAATGAATATATTTCACAAAATAGGTAATCAAAATCACATATAAGGAATTGATAAGAATGGCATTACACGCCAAGGCTTAAACTAAACTAATTTTTATGGATGCATCTGAAGACACACCCCGCAAAAAGAAATTGATAGTAAGTTTGAATACCACAAAACCCATGCATCCTAATAAAGAGAGAGATGCACTTACCACAATTCCATTTACCCTTTGTACGGAAGAATTCTTCATCCCTATTAACACAGGAAGGATGATATGCCTTGGGGCAACCCCTGAAAATACAATGCGTCAATATCAGTTAGAAACAAGACATATAAAGTAGATCAAATAAGCTTGCGGATCATATTTGAAACCATCTATACTAATTTTTTACCAACTCATTCTCACTTCCAGAATGAGTTTTAATGAGACTGGAGTTAAATTTCAAAAACCAGCAAACTTACCGTCGGTCACACAGTACAAGGTCCCCACCATCGAAGCAAATGAAGCATACATCCTCGTCTGTTAACTTTTGAGCTCTTGCGCCAATTTTAGAGTTTGTCAGATTTTTTGAGTTTTTCCCTCTCTTGTGCTTCTCCCCAGCAGTCTTGCTTGGCTCCCCAACATCTGTTTCAGTTTCCAATTCCGTCTCCGCCAAAGCAGACCCCTCTTCTGCAACCGTCTCTTCGTCTTCCTCATCTTGCAGAGAAAACAGTGAATCAGCTGTCTTAGCATTGGACTCAACATCACCAACCTTAGTAGTCTCCATTTCGGCCTCAATCTGCTTCTCCATTTGAGTGTCAGCAGTTGGAATCCCCTCCTCTGGAATACTTCCTTTATTCTTTTCGATACTAGACAGAATCACTGGTTCTTGACCACCAAACAGCAAATCATTCGGCACAGAATTTTTAGATGCCTCCATTTGCTTTATCTCATCGATTTCCGCGTTGGCTAAAAGACTTTCCTCCTCGGCCACCCCTCTCACATCATCCTCCATTTCTTTTCTGTCGACCATTTCAGAATCTCGTAAAATACCTTCCTTTTCAACAATACCTCTCTCTTTATCCTCCTCTTTAGCTGAATTTGAAGTCTCTGTATCAACAAAATGAAAACTATGCGAACAAGTAATATGCTCTCCTTCAGTTACCTCAGCCACCTCAGTTGATATCTCCATGTTTTCCTTAATCTCGGTTCTCACAATCTCATCTACAATTGCTTCTTTACCTTCAGTCGAGTCCTCTTCTTTCTCTGCTCCCATCATCACTTCGGAAGTTTCCACTGGCATTGCCGCCATATCTGCATCTTCCTCAACAGTAACTGATTCGTGATCAATTGACGGCAAATTATCTGGCCCGGTAAGAGGCTTCTCTCCCTCAGCCATGACAACATCTTCATCAACCACTACATCGTTGTTCCTTGCAACAACAGATTCTGACGTGCCACTATCAAGTTGGGAAGAAATGCCTGTGTTAGATGCATTCTTCTCTTCATCACCTGCAGTCGCCTCCTCCAGATGTAAGTCCAATGTCTCAACCACTTCTTTGGCCTCTTCAACGGCAGCCCCTGACTGAACACCTACTATAGAGGCATCCTTCTCATCATCACCTACAGTCACCTCCTCAACTTGAAAGTCCCCTGTCTCAACCAATTTTTTGGCCTCTTCAATGGCAGCCAACTGAGCACCCACTATACAGGCATTCTTCTCTTCATCACCTGCATTCGCCTCCTCCAGCTGTGAGTCCCCCGACTCAACCACTTCTTTGACCTCTCGGACAGCAACCACCGACGGCGCAGAGGCGTTCTTCTCTTCGTCACCTACAGTCGCGTCCACTGGCAACTCCACAGTCTCAACCACTCCTCCGGCCTCTTCAGCCGCAACCACCAACCCAAGACCAGAAAATTTGTGATCACAGACACTAGAAACAACATTTTCTCCTCCGTCCACAGCCTTTTCCAATTCAGCGTCCGCATCCCGGACAGGAGTTTTCTCTGCCAACACCTCCACGTGGCCTTCCACGTCCATCACCGGCTTCTCACTACTATCAAAGTCAGACTTCTCTTCACCAGCCTTTGCCTCCAGAACCTCCATGTTTGACTCCGCCACTGAACATTCCTCCGCTACCAAGCCCCCTCCACCGCCTACAACCATCTGGGCCTCCATTCGAGCTTCCCCGTCAACATCCTTCACCACCACTCCATGTTTGCCCTCGGCCCTTTCACTTCCCTCCTCCTCCTGCGCCACCACCTCGCTCTCCAATGCGTCCCCTTGCGCCACCACTTCACGTGGCATATTTGAGTCATCTAATTTAGGAACAAAATCACATTGCTCAGCGTTGTTAATTTCTTCTTCACTGTTCAATTTTTTTCCCTCGATTATCTGCTTTTCACTCACTTGTTCAGGCGAGGTTTCATTCATATTCGACAAAAAAGTTTCTCCATCGTCTCCCATAGGATACGATTTCAGAACCCTAACCCTAGATTATCGTGTATACATACAGGTCTGATTTATATATTATCTATGTATATCTATAGAACCGTGTAGTAGTAACATGTAAGTGAATAATCGAACCAGTAGAGTCTGCGAGTGATTAAAATGGTTTTCATTACCCAATCAGCAGATATATGGGGAATGGGGTTTTTGTGATGAATGGCCGAAATGGGGGTTTTTCAAGCGAACGGGTGCGTTACTTGTAAATGGACTTTGGGCATGAGCTATCTTTTGGGCTAAACTTGGCTCGGTTTTGCTTGATTTTTTTAGTATTTCTTTTCTGTTTTTACAATAATCCAAATGAACAAAGTGGTGTTTTTTTTTTTTTTTATTTCCTCCTTCTTCAACCACGCAACCACTAAAAAATAATAATAATAATAATAATAAGAGGAAGGTAAAAGATAAATGACACTAGCGTCTCTTGATTTCTTTTTAATGATTTTTTACACCTCCCTTACAATTTTGAGATTCACTAATCTCCTATCATAAGTATCATCTCCTGTATCAACATAAGAAATTACTAATGCTATGGAATTGTCAATACCAACATGCATAATTGCTAATGTTGTGTGATTAATAATGTTATGCGATTATCAACAATAATGACTAAGCACCATTTTCCTTCCTCGAATTGTAATAGTATAGGTTTAATAAAAAATAAATAACAATAACTATAGAATGTAAGGGGGAAAAGTTGTTGTAATTAAAAAAATATATAGCAATTAATTATAAGTTTCTACAAATAGTTTTTAAAACATTTACATAATGTTCTAAGACCTCGTAAATACTCAAAATATCTATACTATTACAATCGTAATTTTCAAACGTATCAACCTAATTGCTTTTTATTTTTCTAACGTGACGTAAACTTTTTAAAACAAATATTCACGTAGCAAATAGTAAATGTATATGATGTCACTTTTTAAACGAGACACGTGTGTCTGGATGAATTAAATAAAGAGTTGAATGCTAGTTAATTTACTAACATATTAGGTCCACATAATTTAATATAAGACAAGCTTAACTCATTTACTTATTTTTTTATTTTGTATATTAGTTGATTTTTTATATGGAATCAATGAAACACTCGATAATTTCATAAAAATTCAATTAATGATAGTTAATAGCGCGTGCATTTAGTCAAAGTTAACATGTTTATCTTTTTCTTTCATCATATTTATGAATATTAATGTCGGCGGCGTGTGAAGGCAAATTCTTAATAACATACAATTTTTGTTAAAATATATAGTTCCCAAAATAAGAGATTACGAAAATTCAACCATCATTTCATGTGTCGCAATAATACCAATTTTGAGAGTGTTTTTATTATTATTGTTACAGATATATGTATGTATTTATATATACAAACATACATACATACATATATGTTAAAAACAATACAAACTATGGATATTCTTTTTCCTTTAAGCCCACACTTTGTCTTGTTTCTTCATTAATCTACGTGTATCGGTGACAAGTCAATTTTATTTGTGTTGAAACTAAATCATTTATTGCAAATGTTAATGTTTGCAATGAGGAACTAAATATATTTGCAAATATAAAACATCTTTCGTTGAAATTCTACCAAAAAACGAGTATAGTTGGTATGTATATATATATATATATGTATATATGTATGTATGTATAAGGTAATAAAACACTATTTCTCTGTCTCAACAAAGAAAGATCAATTTAAATTTATTAGGTGAACAACGTAGTAAGAATGAGAATTGTATTCACTTTTTAAAATACCAAGATAGTTATAATTCATAGAAATAAAAATCATTGCAAATAAAACAACAACTAGTCAGGTTTGTGCTTGCTTAATGAAATATTGAATGAGTTTGAGACAGTTTCTCACTCTCTGTCTTTCTCTCTAACTTTTAAGAATTATAATTTTGTACTTATGTAATAAAACACGCAATAAACAATTACGTAAAAGTAGATGTGTGGCTATATATTCTCAAAGTAAATGTGAAAAAAGAAGTTATACTCTAACCATGAAGCAATGTCCAGCGGCCACGTGTTTCCTTTACCAATGTCAATGATTCGAATCTATACCTTATTATAAACCTTGACAGTTAGGAAAAATAACAAAAAAAAGAGGGGAGAAGGATTTTGAGGAGTTTTATCATAATTGTGTGAGGCAAAACAAGAATTGATCATAAAAAAAAAGTTATATTCTCGTTTTATATAAAAAATCTAGGTAATTCACTCACGTAGTCACCTATCACAAATTTATTACTTTATTTTTTTCATCAATTGCTATTTTTTTTTTAAACCCACCTAATCCCCTCTGTTTTGCTTAATGCAAATACGAACAAACAAATACCTCGAAGTTATTTCTACAAGAAATGGGGACCATTATGAAATTTGGGGGACTAAATCTATAATTCTTCTTTCCTCAAAAAAAAAATAAAAAAAAAATCTATAATTCTTCATTAGTCACAAACCAACGACAGTACGACTTTACCGCGTATCGAGCCATAAACCTGCTGCCCCAACGCGACTTTAGTTTAAAGTTGGAAAGCGTGAGCTCGTGCTTTATAAAGCCAGAGTTGCTTTTGCAGCCAAACACTTATCGACGCGCTGCACTTTATCTCCATTTTGCCCTAGTTCTAAAGCCACAGGAGCTCCAAACACAGACTCTGCGGTTGGCCTTCATTCGCAGGCATCTCTCTCTCTCTGGATCTAGAATTATCGAATAAGGTCTGTTTTTTCTGTTTTTATTTCACTCAATTGTTGATAAATTAGGCTCAAATGCGGTAAACTAAGGTTTTGAGGTGTAGATATTGATGAAAAATTAGGCTGATTTGCTTTTTGAAATTGGGGATTCTCCTGAATTAGAACAATTCATCTAAACACGTATATGTATACACGTGGACATGGTACAATGAAACCTTGATTGGTTGTACGCTTGAAGTTTCTTGCGTACATATGTTGTTTTTGTGCATGTCTTTCTTGCGTTAGCTTTTGTGGTTTAGGAGACAGTTTCTAATGCAATTGTTGAGGCCCCTGTTCGTTCTTTACGGAGCTGCGAAGCAACATTTATAGCGGTGTCAAAGGGTTGTCGTTACATGGATCTATATCCTACAAAGTACCAACAACACAATGCTATGTTTTTGTTTTTTTACCCATCCTTGTTAAAAAGCCTGCAGAAGAAAATAAGTAATGTTAGGTGAGAAAGTATTGTGCATCTGCCATTTCAATGCTGTTGTTGGGACGCGTGCTATTTTGTTTGGGGCCGGGGTTGGGTGAAGGCTTATGTGATATTCTGGATTAAAGGGCATAAAAGATTCAGAGATGAAGTCCAGATGAGGGTTATAATAAAGTTTTAACGAACTCAAGTTTCTGGTAGCAATTGTTGCAAAGCTTGACTTGTATTGGTTGTCTTGATCATTGGATTGAACCATTGGAGGTGTTACTGAAATTATCCTTTGTTCATAATGTCATAGAATTCAACTTCGCTCGTTGTGTTCCTGGGTTTTCATTGCTTGTTTCAGACATGTAAAATGCTTTAGCTGTTGTGTTTTTGGTTTTTTCATTGCTTGTTGCAGACATTTAAAATACTCTTCCAATTCAAAATGCTCGTTAGTTAATAACTGGATTTTTATGTTGGGGATAAGAATATATTACTTTTGTTTGATGATATGTTCTGAAGCTGGAGCAGTGAAAGCAGTTATTTTTGAAGTAGATAAACAATGTCTACTGGCATTTACTCCTACTTTTTATCGTGAGATGTTTGCAATCCTAAGGATGTGGTTGAAGGCAATTTTCTTGAATTTATTAGTTGGTGCTAGTTATCCAGATTTGTAATTGATCTGAGGTGGTTTACTTGTTGAGAACTGCATGCTTACTAGTGTTGGGTTTGGTGATTAAAAAAGGGGTAAAGTTCTGTCTGGAGTCATTGATATGGTCTTGGATGTTGTCGTTGTGGTGGACAGGGAGGAGGCGGCGGCAACTCTGGTGGTGGTATATTTGTTGCGGGTTGTTAGTGGTTGGTGTTTTTTTTTGGAGTAAATATTGGACATGAGCTCAGATAGCAGGAGCAGGAGCAGGAGCAGGAGTCCAATGGATCGCAAGATCCGTACTCAACGATATTCTTATCGTGATGCACCTTATAGACGGGAGACGAGACGGGGATTCAGGTTTTCTGGTTTTTAACTATTTATACAGTGTTTAACTTTATATTTTACAGATATATGTGAGGAAATGCGGTTAGAAGGTGGAGAACAATTTTGGAGTTCTATTAGGAAATGGAATGGAAGCCGATAGTGATTTTTTTAGTAGATGGTCCTATTTGAATGTCTGGATGGTTGATTAGACATACTTTTGCTTCTAAATAACAAACAGTTGTTGATTGCCACATTTAATATTTTCTTACATTCTGATTTTTACTGAAACCTTTATATGATAATTGAACATGATCCTACATTCATCTAGAATTTGAGCGTTTACTTTGTATTTCTCTGACAACTGCTAAAGCTGTGTTATTAAGTTTTTAAGATTTATATGCATGCTATCTTTTCCAAATAAACTCCTAGACTAGAAAAAGGACAGTGTCTTGTTTTGGATGTACTTTTCAAACTGCATAGGTTGTAAACAAATCACTTTTTTTTCATATTAAGTCCTGTAGGTCTAATATTCTTCTTCTCAATCGTATCGATTGAAGTTCTGAATCTCTTGTAGCGTGCCAAACATTTTAGTTTTCCGGGATCTTTATCAATAAAATTTTTCTTTTTCTTTATATTTCAAGGGAATTTAACGTTTTTTTTTGCCTGTTATGTTTCTTGTAATAGCACCCCTTGCTGTGAAGCTCAAAGGCAATGTGTTTCTGCTGTTTCAAGTTCCAATCATTTTTTTTTTTCAATCTTAACTCTTCCTATGGTGTTATTGATTTATATGAAAGCATTTTTTAAAGGAGAAAAATCCTACTTGTCAAATATTATGCTAGCAGCTTGTTTTCTGTGCACTAATGTCTAAAGCTCAGATACTAGGAATACTCTTTGGTTTTGGTATGGAATATTATACTTGGTCTTTTTCTGGTCCTTTCTCTGTGGAAGATTGATGACAGTTTTAGCATCTTGTCCTTCACAGCCAAAGCAGTCTGTGCAAGAACTGCAAACGGCCAGGTCATTTTGCTAGGGACTGCACTAATGTTGCTATATGTCACAACTGTGGCCTTCCTGGGTGAGTAGCCTCCTATTACAATTTGTTTTTGTGTGTCTATGGAATAATTCTATGCTACTGTACTGCTAATGCATTTTAAGCAGAATATTACTCATTATGATACCGACATTCTCCATTATTGGGACCTGGAACTATATTCCTATTTTGGAACTTTTATCTTGGGTATACCTTGCAGGCCAGTGAAGGGTTTGGTTAGACTCACAGAAATGTTTGTCCTTTATTAGCATATATGAGTGTTGGTTAATGTCTTAAAACATCTTTGTGATGGAAGGTCTTGGACACCTTAATGTTTGTGTGTTTTTTGCAATATAATTTGTTGTGAAATATTTCTAGCAGTATAACTTTCTTGACTCCAAATCCCACTTGACTTGTGACATTCTAAAATGAGCTACACCAAAGTAAATCTTAATGAGAAAAGGACACATAAAACCTTGGTGAAAACTTAATAATAACGCTAAATTACTGTACGGCGCTTAGTTTTTGCAATTACTCTAATATTCCTACCTGCGATAATTATGGATATGCATCAAACAGTGAAAACACCATAAAATGCATCTAAATGGTAAATCTTATCTTCTTTTTTTGATTTTTCTGAGTCCTGTGTATAGAAATGTACTCCTGGACTTGTTCACTAATCTGCTTGGATTGACTACACTACTAGTGCTTATATTCATGTTTTCATGCATTAAAATGTACTTCTGGACTTCCTTAATTTGCTTGGACTGATCATAGGAATTTTTGTACCACCAGTTCTCATGTTCATGTTTGTGTGGATTATGAAATTTAAACCAGGCATATTGCATCAGAATGCACCACAAAATCTCTTTGTTGGAACTGTCGAGAACCTGGCCATATGGCTGGAAACTGTCCAAATGAAGGAATCTGCCATACCTGTGGTAAGGCGGGCCATCGTGCCAGAGATTGTACTGCTCCTCCTATGCCACCTGGTGACCTGAGGCTCTGCAACAATTGCTTCAAGCAAGGGCATATGGCTGCTGACTGCACCAACGACAAGGCATGCAAGAACTGTAGGAAGACAGGTCACCTGGCTCGTGATTGCCAGAATGAACCTGTTTGCAATTTATGTAATGTATCTGGGCATGTGGCTAGAGATTGCCCAAAAGGTAATATCTTTGATGAGAGGGGTAGTGGACCTCGTGGTGGTGGTGGTGGTATGGGTGGAGGATATCGGGACATTGTTTGTCGGAACTGCCAGCAAGTTGGCCATATGAGCAGGGATTGCATGGCCTTGATGATCTGTCACAACTGTGGAGGAAGAGGACACCTAGCATATGAATGCCCTTCTGGGAGGTTTATGGACCGTTTTCCCCGAAGGTATTGATGGATGGGTTCATATTATTGCATGGATGGTAGTGATGGGTTTTGCCTTTAATTTCAATTTCAAAATGCTTTTCAGTTTGTAGAATAATTTATCTTAAAACTCTGTGTATCTTGGATGATCTGTTATTTAATTAAGTGCTATAGATACGTCGTGTTGATTTGGAGCATTTTTAATTTAGAAGCATGATATTATTGACGTCCTTTTGTAGCTTGTGGAGTATGATTTTTAATCTGCACATATGGTGATGGTGTACTGAAGTATCTGAATGCTTATATTTCTTGCTTATTGGCTTATGATTGTTTGTCTATCCTGGAGGAATAAGCTGAATCTTGGATACTTTGTTTGAAAGTACTGCGAGATTGCAGTTCTTTGCACCCTCTTGGCAGTTTCTCGCAATTTGTACGGCATGTTGTGTGCTATAACATATAGTTATACGCGTGAAAGGTCTTGAGGCATGGAAACACTATGAAATGTGCATCGAAAAATGTCATGCAGAAATTCGTATGTCCTTTGAACTCTTGAACATCCGTTGAATTATAAAATGGAGCAGCCAGCATCAGCAAATAAGAGATGTTCAGCATGGGGTGGAGCGGTGTTGCATGAGGCTCATGTTGTTGGTAGTCTATGAATTCCAGAAGTTTTTGCTATCAGAACTTCATTGTTAATTAGAGCCTGTTGATACAGCATTAGCTTATGAAATAAATTATAAAAGAGTGTGCTATGAGGTAGAGAATCTTCTGTTGATTTATCTGTTATGTGAGAGAATTTAAAGAAGTTGTTTCCTTTCCTTTTTTATGTGTGCGTGCGTGCGTGCGTGCGTGCTTTTTTTTTTTTTGGGCTTTATGATGATTTAAAGTGAAAGGTATTCCAGCATTAGTTGTTATACAGGAAATGCAATTCCTTGCAAGATTTGCTTAACAATACACTATTTCAATTGCAAAGGTGGTTATATTTCTCAATGTGCCCGGTAGATTCCCTTTATTCTGCCTAATGTGGTGGCGAGGGTGTGATATTTGACCTTTTTTTATTATTTTTGAGAGAGAGATCCCTACTGATTCTCCACAAAATGGAAGGTAGTAGTAGTCCTTGGTTTTGAGATTCACTGTTCTGGAAATGGAAGGTAGTAGTAATCCCTTTTTGGGTCAAGTTAGTATTTTCCTTGAAGGGCTTCCATGATGAAGCCACTACTTAATCTAGAAAACTACCTTAAGTGCATGGCTTTTATGGAAATGCTAAACGTTAACTTTGCAACTTGTAATGACATATGGTCAGGTTTGCTAGTGTCATAGCAAAAAGTCAATCGAGATGGTTTAGTTTTTGGTGGGATTGAGTAAGTTCCAGATTAGTTGAAATTGGGTAAATATCGGTTTCAACTTTGAAAGGAGAACTCGAATTTAGGTAATTATTAGTAGAAACCTTTATCAGTTAATTTATCATTCTTATGTTGATCGGGACATAAAAAGTGGTAATTAAGTTGTAAATACACCGGTTGACAGTGACACGCTTTCTGTGGTTATATTTCTGGTAGGATCGTGAATTTATTTAACAGAAAATGTGATAGTAATGATCTTGATAAATTTCTTCTCGTTGGCACGTCCAACGTACTTTTGGTTGGCCTGCGCAAATGAAGTTTATTGGTTGGTTTGTGGTTTTTGTGGTGAAGTTAACGGCCCTTGAACAAAATCAGCTCGTCCGTCCACTAAAAACTGAAAGGCTTATGATTTCTAGGCAGAACTGAGCATCTGCCCTACTACTAACCAATCCCGTTGAAGGAAGTGAGGAAGCTTTCTTGCCGTAAAATGCAGTTTCAACTCTTTCACTAAAAACTAAAAAGCTTGTGATTTCTTGGCAGAACTGAGCATCTGCCTATCTACTAGCCAATCCCGTTGAAGAAAGTGAGGAAACTTTATTGCTGGGAAATGTAGTTTCAACATAACAAGAAAAGTGATGCCTAACCAATAGCCGTGCAGCAGCATGAGGACCACCCTCTTGTTGCACACCGCGAACTATAGTATGAATTAGTGAGGAATAAAAGGAAAATTATTAGGTGGACATTACCATTAAGCTGGCCTTCTGTCCTCCTGCAAAACAAATCCGAAAAGAAGATCCCGATGACGGAAAAAATAGGTTTGCTGAGAGATATGCGCCTGTGCGTCGATGCATCAATGGTTGCTTATTTCATGGAACGCGTATTGTATAAAAAAGGTGTATAAAGGAGATTAGATATCCGCCCTCCTCATATGTTAGCAACGAGATTAGATTGAGGTAGGATTTCTTCTTCAAAAATAAAAAAATGGTCCAACTAGTTTTTTTTTTGGGTAAAATAAAAGAAATCAGATACGTTTGTAATGCCTTGTAGTTCTGAACCAAAATAAACGAACGTTTCTCCTTGGACCTGATTTTTGGCTCTTTCTTTTAATCAGGCGAGACACGCAATGCATTAGTAGTAGAAATGGAAAAACCAGCAATGATTGGCCGTAGTCTTTGTACGTTGTAGTTTCAATATAAAATTACACATTCCATTGTGAATTGTCTACTTTTACATAAGACCTGTTGTTATCTTGTAGCTGTTAACTATTGATGATTCCTCCATAAAATTCTCCTAAACCCTTTACTCAAGCTGCATCGTGGCTAGAAGAATCTGTCTGTACACAGTCATAGGCTAATAGGAAGTGAAAAATTTGTACTACTACTAGTATCTATCTGACTGTGTACACGTAAATAGGCTGATATTTCTAAAAGCAAAAAAGAAATTAACAACTAGCAATACAGTGTCCATGTACAACTTTGTTCTCATGAAGAAAATTTAAGTTCTAGATTGAATTTTGTGTGCAACTGCACATAGTAGCTAAAGAGCGACAAAAGAGACAGTGGAGTTCACAAGTGAAGTTTTATGTAATTGACAATAGACGCATCACATCTCTTTTTACATGTTCGGTGCAATATATTCAATTTAAGATGGAGAAACTTTTCCTTTTTGTATGTCTTTTGCGAAGAGATGAGAATATTGATGGCCTTTTGTCTTCCTCCAATCTCTCGTTCATTTTGAGCGATTCAATTCGCTAGCCTATGATAAAAATTTAACGTGAAGTTAGTTCTACCCCCCAATCCTCCAAATCCCACTTTATTATTGCATTGTTTCTTTCATCTAACCACTCCCAATCAAAAGCCCCAGGGGCACATAGAGAGCAAACAGTTTCTTTTCAAGTCTCTATCCGATGTTTTCTTACCTCATCGTGACCACATAGTAGGAACCAAGGTAAGGTTCGATCACATAGTTGGAACCAAGGTAAGGTTCGATCACCACTATTAATTCTTTAAGGGCACCCCTACTCTATAAGCTGGTGTAACTAGGTGCACGGGCGTATCTTAGATAATTTATTTGAGGATAATCAATTGATTATGGTTAAGTCTTTAAATTGCCATTGTGGGTATCTAATAAATTGTGAAGGGGAAAAAAGTTCCAACACAACAAAATATTATATGTTCAGCGTATATCATTGTAAGATGATTGCGTGATGTATTAGTCACATTACATTAACTAAAGTATAAAAATAATCTAGCACCCTCAAAATGCAATTGATAATTACCTCCACCAAACCTACATAAAGTTTGAGCAGCTAATATATAGTCCTCCCAAACACCCTCAACAGGGAAAACAGAATAAACAAACGTTTCATTCTCCTTCAAAAGTTAATCCAAAACGGACCCACAAAAGGGAGCCAAACCGCCATGTTTGGCTAAGTAGTGGAGTCACATTTCTCGGTGCATGTGAATTTCAACTGACAAAACCACTCGTGTCGGCGCTCATTCGCACCCTTTTTCCAACCTTTTCTCTTCCCCCGTGATACCTCACAAATCAAATGCAGCAAATAAAGAAACCCACGTCGATTCACTTCTCCACTCCTCATACTAGCAGCTAGTAGTACAAGTTATAGAACATTCTCTCTTGGGCTTAACTCATTTTTCCTCAACTAGTCAACTTTAAAGACCCAAATATGATGAAGTCATCTTTACATTTTCGCCACTTCATCAGCGCAATAGTTCCTTTTCTTGTACTATTGCCGGCCTACAAAGCCAGCTACCATGACTATGGAGATGCATTGTCCAAATGCATACTCTTTTTTGAGGGACAACGTTCGGGATTCTTACCACACGATCAGAGAATGAGTTGGAGGGGGAATTCAGGGCTAGGTGATGGGTGGATGGTGAATACTGACTTGACTGGGGGCTACTATGACGCCGGTGATAACATCAAGTTTAATTTTCCAATGGCTTTCACGACCACAATGCTGGCTTGGAGCGTGATAGAATTTGGTGACTATATGCCTCCCGCAGAGTTAAGGAATGCTTTGGTTGCCATTAGATGGTCCACTGATTATCTTCTCAAGACTGTTTCTCAACCCAATCGCATTTTCGTGCAGGTAACATTTATCAAGAGACGTAAACTAGTACCCGTCAGTCACATTTACCGCAAATTTTTATGCTATTACTTTGGCTTATATTGGATGAAAAATGTTACAGTGATGAAAATAAGTGATAAATTTGGTTTAAGTAAATATTACTTTATGTTAAATGAATAATAAATATTGTTATTAAATACGCTGTGATAACCAATATGTATAAGATACTCATTTTATTGTTACTATTTAGACCCTATTGACGACACTGTTGTTATAGAAATTCCTTTGGTTCATGAGTGGTGGAACTAATCCCGTGAAAGTATAGTGGTTTTCTGTACCATGATACATAGGGGGATGTGTGGCCGAGAGAGTGGATATCACTCACTTCAATGCCTAGTGGCCACTGATTTTGTCTGTTTTTCTCAGTTTTTTAATGTGACGATGGGGAATTGGGACCTCCTAGTCTTCTGCCTAATTCTAGCAAATAGATAAAATTCTCCTCCACTGCTCCCAATAGTACTTGGAGCTCAACTTTCTACAAATTACTAGTAATAGATTTCAGATTTTCAGTCTCATGATTACAGGCTTTTCCCTATAATCTCCCAGTACTCTGTATCGCTCTAACCTCCAAGGAAAGCTGATAAAACTTAGTTGTCCGCATTATACACGCCAATCACAGTCATACATTTTGGTCCCCCTTCCACCTTAGATTCTCTCTGAAATGAATTACTTGCCTATCCTCTCCAATTTGCAGTACCTGAGGTTAGTTTCTACCCGAGTACTAAATACTAGTAAGTTCATCCGCTTCTGCAGTCAAGGTTTTGGTAAAATTTTCTTGATATTCCCGAAGAACGCAGATTTTAGGAAATATACTTGGGCAGACAGCCAGAGACAGTTAAATAAATTGTACAATGTGGGTAGTTGAAATCTTCCCTAGATTCCAACAGTTGTAAAGAATCCATCAAACATGTTTGGTGAGTCAAGCACCAAAGTCTCTAGTCTGTCAATAAAAAATACATAATGGTCTAGTAAGTGCACAGAATGCAGTAGTTGAGGAGTATTACATTTTAATTGATAGAACGAATGCAGCATTTGACCACAATTTTTTCTGGGGCGATCAATTTAATGCTTGTCTTATGGCAAATCTACATCAGCTGCAAGTTTTCATCTAGTAAAGGGACCATATTTGAATCTTCAATTAGCTAAACAATGATAACGTTTATATGGCAATTCATCTTTAAAACATGATGGATTTCTTCAATATTTGTTTCCAAAATTAACAGGTTGGGGACCCAATTTTAGACCATGATTGCTGGGAAAGACCAGAAGATATGGACACTCCCAGGACTGTCTATACTGTTGATGCTCCAAATCCAGCCTCTGACGTAGCCGCTGAAACAGCAGCTGCTCTGGCTGCATCATCCATCGCATTTAGATCATCTGATCCTGGTTATGCCGAGACGCTTTTGCGCACTGCTACTAGGGTATTTGATTTTGCAGATAGTTACCGAGGTGCTTACAGTGATAATGCAAATATTAGGGAAGGTGTCTGCCCATTTTACTGCGACTTTGATGGATATCAGGCAAGCAATAGTATTATTTTCAACAACCTGAACCCAATTATTTCTCTGTTATGTCTCAATTTTACTATAGATTTGACTAATAGACGAGTTCAAAATATTTAGTGAACCACCTGAATGAATTCTATGTAGTTTGGTTGAACCTCATTTGACAATTTGTCCATGTTGTGAAATTCTACATGTTGACTTTCCGGTAATTTGATCAATTGTTTATTTAATAAAATGGTAGGATGAGTTGTTGTGGGGAGCAGCTTGGTTAAGGAGGGCCTCTCAAGGTGATTCTTACCTCAGTTATATACAAAACAATGGTAAAACACTTGGCGCTGATGACAATATTAACGAATTTGGATGGGACAATAAGCATGCTGGCCTAAACGTTCTTGTTTCTAAGGTCTCAGACAAATGAACTTTTTTACCTTCTTGTTGTTGTTGTGACACTGGAATTAACAATATTAGTTTGACATGAATATTTATTCAGGAGGTATTGGACGGGAGCATATATAGCCTCCAATCTTATAAAGCATCAGCGGATAGTTTCATGTGCACACTCATCCCAGAATCTTCATATCCCCACATTGAGTACACACCTGGAGGCCTTATATACAAGCCTGGCGGGAGCAACTTGCAGCATTCCACTACCATCTCTTTCCTCTTGCTCGTTTATGCCAATTATTTGGAAAAATCATCGCAGACTGTGAACTGTGGTGGCATTAGTGCAAGTCCAGCAATACTGCGTGGAATAGCCAAGAGGCAGGTTGATTACATATTAGGTGATAATCCCAAAGGAATGTCATACATGGTTGGTTATAGTAATTATTATCCACAACGCATACATCACCGTGGCTCATCACTTCCTTCCATTAAAGATCATCCCCAGTTCATCACTTGTACCGAGGGTTCCATATATTTTAACTCCTCCAACCCCAACCCGAATGTATTAGTTGGGGCAGTGGTAGGGGGTCCTGGGGAAGATGATGCCTATGACGACAATCGAGTACATTTTCAACAATCAGAGCCAACAACTTATATCAATGCGCCATTTGTAGGTGTACTTGCATATTTTGTTGCTAATTCGATTTAGCATCAGAACAATTTCTTTACCATGACTTGTACATAGTCCATTTGAGAACCATATGAAACAGGGAAAAGAAAGTCTCTCATCTTTTGCCAAGCAAAGAGGGAAGAGGCTAAGTGACTTTTTTTCCACTTTAGATTGGTGATCACAATAGCTTTGTTGTGTTATCATGGATGGTTAACTCATTTGAATTGTAACATGTAACATGTAACATGTTGCATCATTTTCATGTAATTCTGAGTTGAAAAGGTTCAAACTCTGTCCAATATTTTCATTTGTTCCCTTGGTCCACCAACTACTACATCTTAATGGAAAGTAACTAGTATATTACAAGTGAAAAATTAATTAATAATGCATAAAACAAAGGAAATCGTAAAGTTTCGGATGAAGGCCGCGACCTAATCCGCGGCATGGTCTTAATCAGAATGTTTTGTAATGCTGAGCCATGGGCATCCTAAAGCGAACTGCGGCCACGTCTTGCCACCACCCACGGCTCACCACCAGCCATCATCTTTGGCTTCTTTTGCTTCCCAGCTGCCAGTATTCCTTATCTTTTCATGTAACATCATCTGTGACATGTGGAACTAAGATACGAATATTGGCTAATCCTATTTATTATCAGAATCTATTAGTCCCTACAAATGTGCCAAAACAATCAACTTTTGAATTTTGAAAGAGTGAATTACGGATAGGGATTCGAGTTCCAATTGATTTCATCCATTCTGTTTTGATGGTTGAAATCAGAAGATTGAAGAATACTGCTGGTTGTCACATGCATGTTAGGTTCACCTGCAATGCATGCTGGCAACGGTTAATTTGCCACCGGTGCACCCAAAACAATTCAATAGTCCGCTCACCCATAGGTGATTCACAGCTTGGAGTCCAAATAGACGACCGATGGCTCATGTGTCTTTAGCAGGTGGACATTGATTTCACATTTCACCAATCCTGACTTAATAGTTGCAGTTGCCCCAGATGAGGCCTGAAGGATCATCATCTTGCTATTCACCTAACCCATTTGTGTGTTTCTTTATTCTTTAATTTGTTTTGTTACTTAAATGGAAAGATGGCTTCCTATTCCACGACTCGAAACCACACTGACTAATTTTGGTATTGCATTATGTTGTGGTATATGGACAGACTTGGCGGAGGGAAGGAAGCCGCACTCCCTCCAACTTATATTAAAAAAAAAAAATAGTAAGAAAAAATTTTTGTATTAAAATATTTTGCCCTTCCAAAAATTAACAAAAAAATCAACTATAACTCCGGACAAATTTCTGAGCATAACTCTAGACTCGTTCCACGCAAGACAAATTCCTGACTCCGTTACTGTGGACAGACCTCTACAGCTACTTTAGGGCGGACATAAATATATGAACTATACAATTTATGGCGTGAACACATGTAAACGCTTGTCAAACTAATTCAGAGTTAAGATTAATGAACGATTGGCGGATTGATTATTTCATGCAGAGTTAAGATTAATGTGGTGGAGCTAGAAGACTCCTTGACGCAGCCCATGGAGCGTATGTGATTAATACTTGTTTCTCCCAAAGTTCTTATGCAAATTATTTGTCGCCCAAAGCCCACCTGTCTGAAAAATTTGGCTTTGCCAATATATTGGAGGATGCAACAGCAATACGTAGATCTGCTATCCTAGCATTGGATTAGGCCTGCTCGTAAGCTGTAACATAAAGGACAACAAAATAAAAGAAGCGAGAAAAGAACAGTGGCAAAGCATCTGTTAGGCTGGCAACCGGGCCAATGAAAGGGCTGATCGAGTTTGAGTTTGCCAGTCCAACTCATGGCTGTACCTGGGCTAAACTTAATAATTGCATCCGGATACGAAGATGCAACGGCCCAAGGAGTAGTTCAAATCGACTTTGGATCTTCAGAGGGGTGTGAATGAAATAATCAACTTTTGTGGGGGCTCGCCTGAAAATCTCGACGAATTTCAAACTCTGGGGAGTCTAAATTAAAACGAACTCCAGAAATTATAAGCTTCCGTATTTGTCTTCAAAACCTGAATTGATATCCGCCTAAATTTTGTCACCGGCAAAGGCCCCTTGATCTGTATAACCTGTAAATTACCGTTTAGTAATCTGTGGTAATTACTAATTAGTTTCTTAATTATTTTGTTTGTTCTTCTTTTTTGTTAATTTGGATTCATCATCGGGATTTAGGGTTTTGGGTGAAGAAGATGAATTTATCTGTTTTCTCTGTTTATTTTACATGCATTAGCTAATTGAAGTATGGATTTTGGATAAAAACGTGATCTTAGACTAGGAAAATGTGGATTTTGTTGGACAATTAGCTTGATATTGGCTTAGCAAACGAAAGTACTTGTTATACATTCACTGCTTATAAGTAATTCCCTGGCCAGGAAATTTTTATCCTGTTTCAAAGCCCATCTTACTGCAGTATGTGATGTAAGTACAGCTTGGCACTTGTATAGATTCAATACTAGTTGGGGGGGGGGGGGATTTTTTTCTGATTGTTTTATTTTCAAAGATTCACGGGTTATTTAAACTTCTTCACTTAAACAAACAAACCGAATTTCTTAAAATTCAGCCATCCTGTCAAGTGAATTAGCAAATTCTAGTGTTAGGATTAAAGCTGGCTATGACGGTTTGATCATCCTAGTTGTAATGTCTCCTTTTAAGTTGATTTACCATGTTGGAAATCTCATATGGGATGTTACGAAATAAGGATTATCTGTAGTGGCTGTTGATTGTTAGAAAGCCAAGTATATAGGCTCAGACAGACACACAACTTGAAAATTTACGTCTCAAGACTAGTACATTTTGTATAGGGATAAATGGTCCACGGTTTTCATTAAGTTTGTGAAATATAGGCTCAGGCGTACATACAAATTTAAGTTACGTAGTTGATTTTTCTGAGGAAGGTTTTTAGTTCAGCTTTTGCTATGATTCAATGATAGAGGGTAAAAAGATGTTGTCGTGACTATAAAAAGTTTTGGTGTTTTGAAAATTTCATATTTTTGGAAGGAGAACATGAAGAAATATTTTTTCCTGGTAGGAATGGTGGTGCTATCCTCAGTCTGCCTCTGATTGAGCTGTCCATATCAAATGATTATTAGCATAGAAGAACAAGCGTCTAGCTTCATCGTTTTAGCTTTGAGTATGATTTCTACTCAAATACTAGCATCTGAGGTGGTTTTCCTCACCCTTGGGATTGCTGGGACTGTGGAGACTGAGGCAACGAGCTTTAAATATTTAATCATTGGCTTCCCGTAAAAGTTCGTTAGACTTGCAATCAGTTTTTCTTGGCATGGTGACCTTTGAGTCTTTGGCTTCCTTTCAAAGTTAAGGTTTCAGCTGCTTAGGAAATTGATTTCTTGAGATTGGAAAGATTATGATGCAACTTCTGTCTCCCTTCTTTCTCTAAACTGTGGAAAATGAAGAGGACAAGAAAATTGTATGCATTAGGTTGTTGATAAGAATATTACTCCAAAATGTGGGTAATTTGGAATATGTGTCTTGTATGCTACTGCTAGCTCAAACTTTGATATAGCTTGCTAAACTAGGAAGATGAACTACTGGATTCGCTAATTTAAAGTAACATATTTAATCAAGGCACCTCTCGTTGCTGATCCCATTTTCTCACTCTTTGATGAATTTTTGCAGCATTCCTGTTAGAATATACATGGAAATTGACATTTCTTCATTACGTCTCAATTCTGTGCGGTCTAACCAGAGTACAGGTGTGCCTTCTGATGTGGTTTCACCAGAAGATGTAGCTTGGGCAGATTCCTGCCTAATCACAGATGAAATATTTGAAAATGGCTGGAACCCCTGGAATTCTCATCAAGATGCCTCGATCACGAGACCTGGTTCAAAGTCGGACCCTTCTGCTGCCAAATTGGAGGACTTTTCTCCTTACAACAGAGAGATAGGAACTTCACAGATTTTGGATACAAGAATTGATGATGTTCCTTTGTCTGATGAAGAAGCAGAAAGCTTCTGTGGAGATCATCTGATCGATGATAATACTAATATTTCCAATTCTAGATTTAACTTGAAAAATGTTTTCCTTCCAACGTATAATGAGAAACTTAGGGACGTGGGGACTAAAGAATCTGAGGATTTCAAATTTTGGGGCCTTGTGACAGAGGAATCAATTGGGGACATCTTCAAGGTCTGGAATCTGGACGTGCCACCTGAGGAGGATGAATTTGTCATCCAGTTAAACAAAGCCTTTTTTGAAAGTTCCTTGGAGCTTACACCTTCGGTTTCTGATGATTCGGAATGTTTGAAAGGTTTAGAAGACGGATATATTGATGATATCATTTCGGGAATTGCAGACCTCTCTTTGAATAATCTTTCCATCTGAAGTTCCTTGAGGGCTGAATGCATCATTATGTCCCTGGCTTTTCAGAGAGATTTTTTTCTTGGGGTTTTCTGGGTTTTGTTTTTGTTTTTTGTTTTTTGTTTTTTTTTTTTGGGTTGGGGGGGGGGGGGGGGGAGGGGGCTAATTAGATTAATGGATGTCATGTTTAATTATTTTTTATACCTTTTCAATGCCTGGTTTAGTCTTTCTGCAATATGATTGATCTGAAAAGTCCTGTGGCAAGGACATTAGAAAAACAACCAAGCTTCTTGTTGAGAGAGATTGGCACCAGTAATTGATTGATTTAAAAAAAATTATTTGGGGAATTGATGGATAATTTCAGACAAAATTCAATGGTGTAAATGAATGATTTTGGTGTCTAAGCCCAACCCAAACGAATAGGGGCCCCGGCACTGGAGGCATCTTTTTTCAATCGGCGGACAACACAGGAACTTTCGAGTGGCCATGCCCTTTTTTTTAGGGGGTGAGAATTAACATGGTGATGAATTTGATGATAGGCTCTCACTTCAATGAGCACATACGTATGTTTTTTTTTTTTTTTTGAAATAGTTGACACAAGGTCAACAGAGGGATAGGGGAAGGGGAACCTAAACCAATTCCACAGAACCATCCCAAAAGGCAATTGCTGACTTAAGGGATGGTCCATGGGGCTTAAGTAGTTAAACTCTAAAGCTCAATCTTTCGATGTGGGACATTTTTTCTTTTGAAGCACATACGTATGTTAACAACAAATCTTGGGCTTTTCTGGTCAAATTTGTACGATCCACCATTAGGACATTCAATTAGCTAGTTATTTAGGGCCCCAAGTCGTCTACACAAGGGCAACCTGACCTTGCTATCTTCTATGGCTAATATTCTTATCTTAGTCAGGCCAAATCCTGAAACTAAATCAGAACCATTAAAATCAATGAGCAAGAACCAAACAAATAAGCTTAAAAAAGAACGAGGCCTCATGTTTTACTTCCCTGTAGAATCTGTACCCCAGTTGTTATTGGACTCTCTGCAGTGAGTGTGATGCCTTTGCCCATTGTCCTTGCATGCGAGAAAATATCACAGTTTTTTCACTTCATTCTTTTGACATATTTACACAAGGTGGAAATAATTCCATACACGTGAACCACTACTACAATCTGCCTAGCAGACAAATCATCTTGTTGACATGTCATCACATAATTGGTTGAGGCATGATAGCCTCAAATGAGACATCTCTGAATCTATGATAATATAGTACGCTATTATAAATACAGTGGTGAAAGAGAACGCATGGCAAAGAGACACTGAGCTTGAGAGGAGATAAGATTGTCAAGCTTGAATAGCGCCGCCGCCGCTGCTGCTGCTGCTATCCGTGCTAGAGGTCACAAATCCTTGATAGCAAATAACAATGGCTTCAGCATCTCTTCTCAAGTCATCACCTGTTCTTGACAAGTCTGAGTTTATCAAGGCCTCACAGGCTCTTCGCCAGCCCTCTGTCTCAGTTGTCCGCTGCCATCCTGATGCTCCATCTTCCCTCACTATCCGGGCATCCTCATATGCTGATGAACTAGTTAAGACAGCGGTACGTCTCTGATCACATAAAAATATCATCGAACATTTAAGAGACCTTACCTGCAGCTAGAATATTGTTGCGGTATTGAATTCAACATGACCTTTGCTAAAATAGGTAGGAAACAAAGAACTATCCAGTTATTCTGCCAAACAACTTTAATCTTCCACACATTTGTATAATTGCATAACTAGCCTCAATGCTGATAATAGAGAAAGAAGCTAATAAGATCAGTGTTGTGTGTAAAGCATGAATTTAGTAACATATGACTTACTATGAATTGGTACATAGAAAACTATTGCATCCCCTGGTCGTGGTATTCTGGCCATGGATGAGTCAAACGCCACCTGTGGAAAACGTCTAGCTTCTATTGGGCTTGAGAACACCGAGGCTAACCGCCAAGCTTACCGTACCCTTCTTGTGAGCGCCCCTGGCCTTGGCCAATACATCTCTGGGGCTATCCTTTTTGAGGAAACTCTCTACCAATCCACAACCGATGGCAAGAAGATGGTTGATGTCCTTGTTGAGCAGAACATTGTTCCTGGTATCAAAGTCGACAAGGTCAGCACCTTTATCCATCCTCTGTAAAATAGGCATCCTATAGATGCCATCTTGTTTAAACATATGCATTCAATGACACTGTGTGGGTTTGTCCAGGGTTTGGTTCCCCTTGCTGGTTCAAATGATGAGTCCTGGTGCCAAGGCCTTGATGGCCTTGCTTCCCGCTCTGCTGCTTACTACCAACAGGGAGCTCGTTTTGCCAAATGGTGAGTTTCTCCCCATTATACTAACTGTACAAAGATAATACTCAGCAGACATTGAAATGATGAGACCTACCAATTTTCATGAATCAGGCGTACCGTTGTAAGCATTCCCAACGGCCCATCTGCCTTGGCTGTGAAGGAAGCTGCCTGGGGTTTGGCTCGCTATGCTGCCATTTCTCAAGTTAGTCAATTGAGCATAAAATTATACTGCAGTTTTTGCTTAGACATTGTGAAATTAGTATACAATTGTCTAAACTTAAAATTTACGCTTGTCTCCTTAGGACAACGGTTTGGTCCCCATTGTGGAGCCAGAAATCCTGCTTGATGGTGAGCATGGCATTGAAAGGACTTTTGAGGTAGCTCAAAAAGTTTGGGCCGAGGTCTTCTTTTACCTTGCCGAGAACAATGTTATGTTTGAGGGTATACTTCTCAAGCCAAGCATGGTTACTCCAGGAGCTGAATGCAAGGAGAAGGCTACCCCACAGCAAGTGGCTGAATACACTCTCAAGCTCCTCAAGAGGAGAATCCCTCCAGCTGTACCTGGAATCATGGCAAGAATCTAACTCATCTCTATTTAATCAAGCATTCCAAACATTTAGCATCAAGTGCATGCTGATTTGCATAAATTGTTTGGTCTTTGCAGTTCTTATCTGGTGGGCAATCTGAAGTTGAAGCTACCTTGAACTTGAACGCCATGAATCAAGCTCCCAACCCGTGGCACGTCTCCTTCTCATACGCCAGGGCACTCCAGAATACCTGCTTGAAGACATGGGGTGGACGCCCTGAGAATGTTAAGGCTGCTCAAGAAACTTTGCTTATTAGAGCCAAAGCCAACTCTCTTGCTCAGCTCGGGAAGTACACCGGTGAAGGCGAATCAGAGGAAGCTAAAAAAGGAATGTTTGTCAAGGGATATGTCTACTAAGCCATATGCACTAAGTTAAGAAATGCAGGAAATGTCCGATGTTGGTGATAGTAAAGCCAAGAACTGAAACAAAATTCTCTAGATGTGTTATGATATCACCTATTTTTCCACTCCTTGTGTTTTTGACCACTTAATAAGCTTCTTGCTAATGAGATTAGTTAGTATGCATCAAGCATCACACACTTTACATGCAGTTAAAGATCCAGTTCAAAGCTGCATACCCTCATTTCAAACTTCTCCATTTTCAATTCCAGGTATGAATACAGAAACAAACTTGCATACTCAAGAAAACCAATAAAAAGAAAATTAATTGCTCGAGAGATGCGGCTACAAAATATCTGGTGAAAGTAGTAACCTGACATCAAATACAAGGACCATACAACAAAGCAAAGGTGGGCATGGAAAAATCTGATGAAGTTCCTGTTTGAGAAATACCCCAAAATTTGTCTAAAACATTTATTACAAACAAAATTGTTCTAGAATCAAAATGAGCTCAGATTTTGCATGCTTCTGGGCCTCTTGAAGTGGGTGACATTAGCCTTGAGATCTCATACAATTGATATCGTTTAATGCTGCCTTGTTTATAGCTCCAGACTAAAGGACAATAAATGGTGCTTGCCTCGGGAAAGGGAACTCATTCTTGATATGGTGAGTTGAGAGAAGTCCAATTATAATGCCATCTCTAATAATATACCAGTCAATAACCACACTTAGATGGTTCTCCAGCCAACCCAACTATCTAATAACTTCCAACAGACGTATTGCAGACAATGAAACATTCTGGAATCTAAATATGGTGACCAAAGAGCTAGAGAATCAGAGGACACTGAAACCAATTTAGATAACACTCTTCCAACAATCTGTATCCGAATCACTTGTCAGTCTCTCTTTTAAAGGATGCAACTGGAACCATGCTAGCAGATTCATGATTGCTGCCACTTAAAGTTTCCATTCCTTGTTCCTTCAAAAGGAAATTCATGGATAATTTTCTAAGTTAAAATTATGTGTGCAGCATATAATCCCCAAAACACAGAAAAGTGCAGACTGTCTACTTTTAAATGCATACCTGTTTACTCGAAGCTTGCCCATGTATCCTTCGAGGTGTAGAATTAAGATCAGCAAATGTACTCTCCATGTTACAACCAACATGATTGTCATTTTCTGGCATTGGAACAGGAGATGTGCTATGATTTTGTTGGTTTTCATTCCTTACAAGCTTAGATGGCTGATGAGTTTCCCTCCTTGCTTCAACTGTATTGCTAGGCTGCAATCCCAGCTCATCTGAGCCACCGGGTTTGACTCCTGGAAACTACAAAAGAATTCCAAGGAAAAAGCAATTTAAAACATTTCACTAGTGATACATGGATCCAACGGTTTCAGAAACCTACAAACCTCAACTCTCTGCCTCAATAGGAGATATCGCCCGTGAGTTCTTTTTCCCCCAACATGGACTAACATATCACATTGCAGACAGAGGGAACTTCCATCGACCTCACAATAAAAGAAAGCTACATAAAGGTGTCGAGGTGGAATGCTCTTAGTTATGTCGCAGCATTGCAAATAAAGAACGAAAAGGGGGGAAAAAAAGTAACAAATCCAAATACCAGGAGCTCTTTCACATATATCACAGCGTGGAACTTCACTAGGTTCGGCAAGCCCAACACGAACATGTTGACTAGCAAGCTTGTTACACATATGGACCTACCACACAATTTGCATTCATAAACGAGGCCAAATAGATTCCACCAAAAATTAAGCAAATAAGATGCTCGATTTTGCAATCCGAATATATATGATTAACCCAATAACCTGTGTATTCAAATTTTGACTTTGTACCATACTCATTGCCTATGCCCTATCGTGTTACACCTACTCAGCTCATAAATCAATCAGGATTGCTCGAGTTGCCTTTCCTATTTTGTCCATTTTAAGCTATCCAGTAGTAAAAATATTTAGAACGACTAAAGCCATGCATTATGTAATTTTCAAGTCTGACATAGGTGAAAGGCAAAGTTCAAATCAGAGTTCCCATTCAATTCATACATTCTCACATGCACCTTCTGATCCTAGAAAATTTACTTTTAAGAATGATGAACTTCTAAAAGAGATGGACTGATGTGACACTCTAGTTTTTGTTTAAGATTCAAACAATTACGATACGTGCTCAAGTTCGGCTTGATAGTTAGCTGTCCTGCAAAAAACATGGGCTACACTTCGCTTATTTCATTCTTATTCTTCTTCTTTTAGGCTCGCTAATTGAGCTCCAAAATCAACTATACAAATATAAATTTAGAAAAATATACAAAATGAAAAGCCATGGAATCTATTTATTCGAATTCTGACCCACGTCAGAATCTTATCCATCTTAATTTCTTTCGAGACTTTATTGTAGGTACTCATATAAGCTTTTATCCATCTAGAAAAGATAAAACAAAAGTACTTTGAAAAAAAAAAAAGTAAATTTCCATTTAAATTTTCAATATCCTATAAAAGACAATCCACAGGAATTATTAATGAACGCAATCACGTATATACTGTCCAAAGCATTTCAAACTCATTAATCAATAAGCTTTGCTGGACTATTACTATAGAAATACAAATGAGTTAAAATCAAATAATGGTGTAGTAACAATACCTTTTCATCGCAAGAAGGGCAAAGAGCAGCCTCGTCCGCGGCACAGAAAACGATGGCGGCAGCGCTGTCGCATGCGCCACAAATAGTTCTCATTTTCTATCCGAGTTTTAAAATTAATAATTTACTACAACTCACTATTGCTATATATTATGTTTCTCATTTTACCTCACCCCGCTTGCCGATCGCAGAAGACTAGTTTTTTTTTCATTTATTATTGCAACTAAATACATTATCCCATATGGATCATTTGTGTGTTTATCCGAAAAAAGGACGGGAATCAAGAATGCAAAGTGGAAGAAGTTGAAGCAGCAGAAGAAGAGGAGAGAACACGAGAGCTAGGTTAGTAGCAGTCGGCTATATACATACATTGGAGAAGACAAAACAAAACAATTTTCCTTTATTTGAAGCTTACAAGGAAAAGCATTCTCTTTTCCTTGTAATACTATCTTTACACGAGGTTGTACGATTTACTACTATCTTTACACGAGGTTGTACGATTTACTCCTACATCGCTCCTCTGTGCTTGACACGTCTTAATTTTTTTTTGGGGCGGGAAGAATTCCCATATTGGCACAATTGTTTTTTTCTTTTTGGAATTTGGGTTCCAAAAAGTCATATGTGTAATTATCCATAATTTGTTTTTACTTTCCTCCTATTGTCGGTCAACCAAAAAATTTATAAACTCGATTGCTTAATGTTCAGTCTGAAATATTTTTATTTGAGTTTTATATTGATTAAATAGTTAATAAAATCTATCGATTTTAATTCTCAAGATGTTAGTTAAGCTTTTGACGCATGTCGTGCTGACTCATACCAACACTCTTGTTGTCATAGATGTTTTTCCTCCTCCTGCTATTGTCAGTTTGAGTTATGATTTGGAATGTGGTTCGGCGGAAGGTAAACAGCTTGCTTTTGAATATGTGATTTGGCAAATGTCGGAAAAATCTTGCTTTCTGAACAGCTTTGCATGGTTGAGTAATGTCCATGTGCACATAATAAAACCAAACTTGTGTAAGCAATTAGTAACCTGTTTTCATCAGCCCTTTATTACCCAAAATAAGCTAATTATACACATGCCTAAAATATACAATCGCACATTAGTTCACAAAAAAGTAGAAAAATATAGCCGGGTCCATGCCTCCAAAGCAGATTCGAGAAGGCTTCCCGGCGTGGCTATCAGTGTTATGTACTTGTGGGTGGGACCGCCAAACAATAGCCAAAGGAGGAAGAATATCAGATGTTTGCACTGCCCTTGCGCAAGGACAGAAACCAGAAGAAAAAAGAATAAATCTAAGGATTTTGGCATGTGACAGTTAGGTTTTGTGAGTTCAATTTCAACCTTCTTCGTGGATTCATAGCCACAAGCTTGAAAGTTAGTATTTTTTTAGCAATGAAAATAACCTTTAAAGCGTTCTCATCCATCAGCTTCACGTGCTCCTCTCCCAGAGTTGATTGTGATTTTCCCCATATTTAGAAAGCAAATCACAGAACGAGACTAATTAATGAGCATTATACATCTCCACTACAATGGGATCCGGGCCTCACAATTCCAACCTGTAACTATGTTTTTTTTTTTTTTTTTGATAATTCTACACTATTAGATAGGAAAGTAGAATTTAGCATGTTGGGATTCGAACTCTCGACTGTGGTGGAGTCACAGAACTTTAACCGTTCGATCCTCAATTCGTTCCCTAGTGTAACTATGTTGAATAATAATGTAATTTTATTAAAATATACTGTAACTATTTTCTACTCGAAATGACGTCATTCTTTCTTTTAAATTTTGACCTTAATGATTCAATCTTGTCCCTAAGTTTTTTTGGCATTTAAATCTAAGCCTTGAAATTGTGAAAAATAGCAATTGTGTGACTACTGTTACAATATGATATTAGTGGAAAAAATTTAACTATCAATCCGGAACTCAACAGCTTTTTTCAAATAATTAAGATCGGAATGACAAAGTGCTAAAGCTGTTCTGGGCCTTCAAGACGCTAACATTTTTGTACAATTGTGGCGGAATGTCCGAGCTACTGTGGGTCTATTCTCAGTGGTCCAAACATTTTGCACTTGTAATTTGGGCCAATCCATAGATTCGTCTGTGACCGACCGAGGGGGAGTATGCATCGCATCGTAGTTAGGCTCAGTAACTTGGATCATTTAATAATTTGGAGCTGTTAAAGCCAGTTCTTTTTTTTTTTTTGTTTTACTGGTTCAGATTTGATAAGTGGCAGCGTGCCATGTGTGTTGAAAAACCATTTCTCATAAATTTTTCTTTTTTACTTTGTCATGCAAATTTTTGATGAATTATCTGACACAAAGATTTTATAAAATTCTAACGTTGTTGGTGAAAACTTTGGAGTGTTCGGTTCAAGGGAATCGGGAAATGAATGAATGTTAGTAATAATAATGTCCATTTTTAATATTTAAAAAACATCTATCACTGTCTTTTTATCGGATTAAAAGTGATTAATTGAAATCTCTATAATTCTCTCCAAAATATTATCTTATTAAATTCATTAACTCTTTTAGAGGAAATGATGTCTATTATATTATTAAACCAAACATATTAAGGGGAAATCGTCAAAATTACACTCATATTAGGAATAATAATATTCATAGTGATAGTAAATGAGTCATTGGCTAGAATAAGGCTTCTTACAATTCAGGGCATGAGGCTTCAGCCACACTTCACGTCCCCTTCCTCTATTGTTTTCTTCAATAATTAGCTAAATTTTGATTTGGTTTACAAGTGAAGCATGTCAAGGGAAACCTATATCCAACCAAACTAATGTTGTTTGAAATTTCTGCCTTTGGCCCCAAAATGAACTTTAGTTTATTATCCATCTCCTAAATGATGAGAGGACACATAGCATAGGCAACTATGATACTAAAAACTTTTAGTAAAGATCCAAGTTAAAATTTTCGCCAATCAAAGCATTTCTTCCATCATCATAAATTCATAGGTTGGGCCCAACTCAGAATTGCAACTCTTAGGTTGTATTATGAACAGCTTATCTTCGGTTAACCACCTAGAAAATAGCAATTATTGTTATGCACCCAGAGTCCATTAAAAAAAGTAGCCTTTTTATCCCAATAATTATATGCTAAATTCGTTAAATTTGTTGAACCTAAGTACCTGACTTGCATGTCCCAATATAGAACATAGGAAAATTATCCAATAATAAAACAAGTTTTTTTTGTATTATTATCCACTTTTTCTACTTCATTTTTTTATGGTCTTGGATGCAAACAAAATTAAAGAGAGACAGAATGTTACAGGCTAACTTACGAATTAGACAGTTGAAATGGATATTTCTCCTTGGATGTTGAAGGAAAAAGAAACTAAAGTCAAATGACTTTTGCAATACCATAATAATAATTTATCTTTCTGAATGTTGTCCACTAATGGGTTCGGCAAACCTTTGCTATCTGTTTGGTTGGTGACATATCTCTTCGTTAGGGGTTCACCCACTTAGTTGATGGTTGCATCTATTGGTGCTTTGATTCATAAAAGAAATGCTGAAATTTCTTATTCAAGATAAATTATTTATTAACTTGCTTGGCTATGAAAAGATATACAAATAGGTGTACAAGTGAATGTTGAATAATCAAGATTTCTCAAACTTGTTGCAATCTAACTAACGTGTTCTCAGTAGTCATATTTAATTACAATAACAGTTCGTTCAATTGGCTTGATCATTTGACCCTGAGACAAATTTTCTGCTCTAAAAAAGGGTTTATTGCAAAAACTCCCTCAAAGTTTGATCAAAGTTGTAGTTTATCCCCTAATTTTTAATCTCTTTCACTTTATTTCCCATTTTAATCTACATCATCAATTTAATATTTAAAATACTGTGAATTAACAAAAATACCATATTCTTAAACACTTTTTTTTTTAAATTATCAATACTTTCCATCAATGACTATAAAATAGAAATATACATACATACATATATACATATATATATATTCAAATTCATTCCTTTTTTTAAACTCCTAAACAACACATTTTTTTTCTTTAAGTTTTTTGCTTTTCTTTTTTTGTCCAAAATTTCCAAAACTAGCCATAAAAATTAAGATCCTTTCGCTAAAAAAATCAAAACTTTTTCGCTAAAAAATATCAAGAAAAAATTTATTTTTTACTTTAGTACTTGTATTTTTTGGGGACAAGCTCTTAAACAATTGGACCTTCCAAATTCTTATAGTATTTATCAAACACAAATTTTTGGCAAGCTTTTAGTATATGATAAAAATTGAATGCCTATCAAATAAATTCATGAGCGATAGGTTTTTAAAGTTTTTGGACAACTTCTTTTTTTTTTAAACTATTAAATTGCAAAGATAAAAGTAAAAAAAATTTTAATTTGAAAAATTATTTAGAAAGTGATATTTTTGTCAATTCATAATATTTTAAATATTAAATAGATGATGTGGATTAAAATGAGGAATAAAGTGTAAAAATTAAAGGTTAGGAGATAAATTACAACTTTGGTCGTGGGTGGAGTTTTTAGAATTAACTAAAAAAAAAAAAAGACACAAATTTTCTAATGCTTAATATTATAGGTATTTATTTTTGTCCTGATGCTGACTCCCAATGTTTTCATTAATGTCAATCAGTCTTAATTAGAACTAGCGATTACTGTCTGACCACCTGTTTTTTTTTACACTCATTACGGGCCCACTCATTATGGTCCAAGGTGGCGGGTGCACTAATAATTATTCATCCATGTTATTGTTTTCCAATTGTCGAACTTCTTTAACTTTTTGACATTCGTTTTCAATTATCTTCGGCCTGCGTTGAAAAGTAAACCCTTTTAAGTACCATGAATTTCTAATAAAGTACGTACTATGAATTTCTAATAAAACTCAATAAGAGTTGTCGATAAAAAAAAAAAAAAATTTGGGGTTTTTTCTCTAGCAGTTCGTGATATTTGCATTACTTCATATTTATCTCTCTTCCATCAATAAACCACAATTTAAATGTGCTTAACTGAGTCTTTCAAATTATATGGACAATGACCCGCGTGGGTGCTTGAAAATATCTTTGGGAAATGTCGGTATGATAAGAAAATTAACGAGAAAGGTTAGAGTTGATATCTTAAAAATGGAAATAAAATCAATTGAACTAGAGACGCCATGGTGCTTCTTATGGTAATATATCAGAAGTAAGATGTTTTTGAAAAAAAAATTACGGCTCAGTCACGTTTTCTTCTATAGCATGATAACAAGATAAGACGCTTTTATTGTCGATATTTAAACTAAAAGTGAATCATTTAATTTTGCAAGAAGTTTAGCTTGAATTGTGAAATTGTTGTGCACTAAATATTGTTTTACCCATTTAACAAACTAAACTAAAGTACTTTAGATGTTTAAATGTTAATACTGTTCAAATTTCTGACATAACATTAGTATCTAAAATTAGTACTATTTTACAATCATACATTGGAATTAGAAGACTTGAAGCATCATTGTAATCTTTCAGTTTAAAGGTGAACCAAAGGTGGCAAATGCCTTCCGGAAGACGTATTAGCATAATAATAATGGCCGTAGTCAAATTTGACATTTGGTGCACGCAAAACTTTTTCTTCGTGGCCTTTCTTTTCTCAAATGGGATGTCATTATTTTAGCAACTTTCAAGTAGGACTACAAAGTTTTTATCTATAGCTAGTCACCAAAACGTGATTTATATAATCTCTAAAATACTTAACCTACACGAACGTCAATCCAACTCCAACTGAAAGCATTTCTCCTCAGTCGTCATTAACTTTTCTTTTGGGTTAAATCTGTAACATTTATCCTTGTCAAAAATCTCTTGGCACAGGGAAGTTGTTGTTAGGAGAAGAGGTGGAAGTTGATACAACCGACAAAACGGCACGGGTAATCGCACCATTTTCAGAAATTGATCCGTGATCAACGCCACCGTTTGGAGGGGCAATATGAAAAGGTACCCTAGGCAGCAGGTAGCCATATAATTTCCTTTTTTATTGTGCTGGGTAAAATATTCAATTTGCAAAGTATATGAGAAGAAGAAAAGTCACAAATCTTGGAAGCATATTCAGAGGAACGCAGCCCAACTAATCCTTGCTTGAATCAGTAGGCAGCCATTGATGCCCTTTATCTTTTATCTCTGATAGATTGACATTGCCACTAAATAAAAACCCTTATCATTCGATTGAAATCTTTATTAATGCTTGTGAAACTGAGTATCTAAAACTCAAAAATAAAAAAATTGCAACCGTTCAACTTTGAAGATTAGTTTTAATTAGTCACAAATCTTAGCTTTTAGTCCATCAACTCTGTACGTTTACTACTACTGAGACTCGCAAACTTTTCTTAAGGTAAATGTGATTGACTGATAAAGAGATGATCCAATGGTCAAGAGATCATTGTCTTCTCCGCTACCTTGTGGAGAACTATCTAACCCATTAGTCGTTGGGAGGAAATCCACTGCATGTCTGAGTTTTGTACAACATAGAAACGTTCCTCTCTTTCCTTTTAATATTTAACCAATGGAATGACAAATGCAGTTATATCGTGATCACAACAACTCCAGAGTCCAGAATCTTTTTCTTTTTTCTAATGTGAAATACTATACAAACCCAGAGTCAATATTTGTTCCACATACAATGTCGACAATCTTATTAGGATTTGGAAGATGTCAAATTTTTTAGAAAGGAAAAATATAGATATTCGTTTCTATCAATTGAAGTTAAGTAAACTTCAATACGGACAAAACTTGTTGTACAACTTCATAAAATCACATGAAATATCTAGGCAACCATGTAACGAAAGGACGCTCGACATGGCTCCATTAAGTGATTTACAAACGTTAAAATTTGATCCGTGACACATCGGCACTAAAGTTTTTGCAATTTTCTAGAAATCTATTCTTGCTGGAAAGAATGAAATCAAGTATAGTTGGTGAAGGGTCTTTAACTAATTTGAGTAGTATATTTTGTGAATAAATCGTTTATAATTCAATAATACAGTATTATGTTAACACATTACAATATGTACTAAATAATGCATTCTTGGGTGATTAAATTGGAACGTTGAATTATTTGGACTATTAATTTGTTTGTTTGTTAGTATTTTTTAAAAACATATTTTTTAAAATCTCAAACATATTTTTTTATCTCGCATGTATATTTATTAAAAAAATTCTTTCAAACTGTTAACAGTTACTATTATTTTTAAAAACACCCCAAAATACAATTATCTATACACAGCATCCTCAACAGTCCCGCCCTCTTATCCACAGCGTTATTGGAAATTTCGCATGCTCCCTGCATCTGCCACTGGTACTGCATTAGTGGTGGCTGTCTAGTTTCCCAAATTCCAATCTCCGTCGCAATCGTACTGGGGCCTGGCCTGGGCGCCGGGAGGTGGGGGCGCTCCGCTCCTGCGAAGCTGGCCACTTGGCACATATCTGTCAACGGTAAAGTGCCATTTCGTCAGGCACGATATTGTACACCGACATGCGGACCTCCACGTGGCCAAGTGCCCATCGTCCGGGCTTTTTCTGGGAAAGGAAAGGGCAAACTCGTCGTTTCAACTCTTCCAACACAAAGGCACATAGGCAAAAAAGCATGTGGGAAATTGCAAGTTAGCCCTGCAATTTCCCTAAAATCTTTTAAATCCCTTTATTCAAGAGACTAATCTTGTCTATCATATGGTATTTCGGTTTCAAATATTGTATTTCAATCAACTCAAGATACAACACATTTTATGTGCTTAACGAACCTAATTGTTGTCTTCAATTAGCATCTACAAATCCTTTACAAAAATTGAAAGTGTTACCCCTTGCGTCCCATAAAAGTTATGTCTATTTATTTTTTTACACAGATTACAAAAAATTTAGTTAATATAATTACAATAATTATTTTTTTATATTTCACTCAAATATCCCTTATTAATATTTAATAATTCATTCAAGATAACATACACATATTACTATATTGTTCTTAGAACTTGAAATACTTTAGCTTTTCAATGGGTATTAAATATGGGTATGTTAGTATAATAATAACCTAACTACTCTTTAAAGAGGGAAAGAGGCCTATAATTTGGAACATACACAAAAAAAAAAGTAAACCTATCTTTATGGGATGGAAAGAGTAATTTTCATAAAAAATTAATAAAAGTATTAGGGGCTGAGTTTATGGACAAAATCAAGTGGATAGAGTCATACACTAGCTCCAATGTAAATTACTACTATATTTATACATTTTTTGAAATTATTTGATATAATGGGGAGTTGAACTCCTAACCTAACAGCATAAATAACCTTAAATGCTCTATCATAGCTGTTAGTTAGTTAAATGAAAAATCCTTTTTACCTAAAAAGATTATGACCGATTATGTCAATTGCAAATCAATCTATTTGAAGAAACTTATCAAACTCGAAGTCCCTCAAAATATGTTAAAGTGACAAATCCTCTAACTTAAAGCCATTCAAATTAGGTATATAAGTGACAAAAGTGTAACATTTTGTTAGAGAAAACAATCGCTAATAAAATTTGAAAACACATTGGACATTTCAAGATTAGCGAGGAATCAAATTTTTACGTTTTATATTCAAATGACTATATATTGTTTATTTAAAATCTGAAGGACTATCACGGCAATTCTCTAGTGTCAAAGTAATATAACGCTGAGCAGCAAACTAAATCAAGAAAACTGGCCACAACTCCTCCCGAGTTCTGACTAGTTGGAGTCCACGTACCGTGCAGGAACCTCTGTGAGTCCTTCCTTTCCTTTCTTCCCACTTCTCTTGCTAATTGCTGCGTCGAGTCCATTTTATCTGGTAATATTAGATCTAGAAAAAGGTGGTTGAATCATGAATGGTTCGGGGGGTGATGGGAAGGGCTGCGGTTGGCCTCAAGTCACTGTTCCATTTGGTTGCTGTCTGTCCATTTCTTTTTTCAGTTTTCAATTTCAACCTCATTCTCCATTCCCATAACACTTTATTCCACGCGTAAAGCTTCATTCATCTTCTGTCTCTCCTCTCCCTTTCTTCGAAAACTTCAGTTTCACACTTACAATTTTCCAGACTGTTAAAAGAGTTTCTCAAACAACTTTAGTCCTTCCACAACAAAAATACAAAACCCAAAAAAAAAAAGAAAAAGAAAAATCGACTAACTATTTTTGCTAGCTATTACTGCTATTTTTGAATCGTGTTAGTTTTTATCAAAATACGGAGAAATCGGGGGTGACGGTTACATGGTCAAGTCTGGCATTAACTTGAATGTCCATGGATATCTTCAACTTGGATAGAGATTTAATTTAAACGGTCACTTTTTTCCATTTTTTCCCCTATTTATGGGATTTTTGAGGTCTTCGGTTCTGACCACTCAATCTGAGCTCGGAGGAGCCCTCCTAATCTGATATCTCAGCCATCACTGCCATTTCTCTGAAAACGACTCAAGGTGAAGGGGCCTGAATGCAATTAATTTATTTTATAACAATCTCTTTCTCTCATCCTGTACATAGAAATCAAAAATTACAAAAACATGCTTTCCGGTTTTATATAATTGCACCTGGGTCCACCGACTCTGGGCAGACCAAAGCCTTTTCAGAGCTCTCCAAAAAGAGGAAAGAGAAGAAACATTTGTTTCTTGGTATTGAAGCATAGTTGGGTCCGTATTAAGCAAAGCTGGTTCATGAATGGACCCTTTAGATTTTAGGGGAAAAAGCTTGAGGCCTACTATTAAGCTAGGTGCTTAATCATAACTAACCACTTCACCATCATTAATCCTTTTTTCACATGCTTTGTTAGATTGTCTAATATTACTTTCTATAATTAGCTTTTTCTGTTGCAGATATGCAGTTATGAGTTCTGGTTGGAAAAGGCTGTTGCATTGCTGTTGAAGGCGGGACAGAACTGCTTCAACAGCCTAACTGTCTTGCTTCTTTGGGGGTAGTAATATAAGATGGAACAGTAAAAATTTGTGCATTTAGTTTGTTTGTATTGATTGGGAAATTTTTAAGCTATGGGTTTTTGATTTTTGGTGATTTTGGGTTGGGTTTGGAGCATTTAGCGAGATAAAGAAGGTGGTAGGGTGTTGAGAAATGGGGGCTATTGGTGGAGAAGAGTTGGTGAAGTGGGAGAAAATGCAAGGGGTTGCAAGTGGAGGTGAAGAAAAGATTCTGGTGCTGGTGAGGTTGAGACCTTTGAGCGATAAGGAGATTCTGCAAAATGAAGTTTCTGATTGGGAATGTATTAATGAGACCACCATTTTGTACCGGAATAGCCTTCAGGAGCGGTCTGGGCTACCGACTGTTTACTCATTTGGTACGAAATTTTGAATACCAGATTTTGCTTTTCACTGTATTAATGATTTGCTGAGATGGGAATAATCATGTAACTGAAGAGAGTAGTCTTTCTTGGTTTAGATCCAGATTTTGTGGCTCTTACTTTATGCTGTTTTCATTTGTTTATGAATTTTTGGTGTTCCGAACCTGTATCTTGATAGATGCTTGTAATTGGCCGATCAAGGGATCCAATTAACTTATTGTCATTGTTATTCTAGATGCAACTTTGAGTCATTGCAAGTGAATTGTGGAGATTGAACATTCAGTATACTTTTGACATTTTTGTAATGCATTAGAAGCACTGATAGATTGAGGCTTTGATGTTTTGCTGATTTAAGTGACTGTTGTTTGCTTAAGTTGCACTACATAATTGCATTTGAAAATTCAAAAATAGTTGTTTAGCTAATCTTCCCTCTTCCTCACCTTGAATTCTCTTTCTGCTGTACGGTTTATGTTGCTGAGGGTAGACAGAGTATTCCGAGGTGATTGTCCAACAAGGAAAGTCTATGATGACGGAGCGAAGGAAATTGCTCTTTTGGTTGTCAGTGGTATCAACTGTAAGTACATAAAGGTTTTGTTGCTCACTTATTGGTGTTGTTCCTTGCATGTAACTAACAAGCTAATGGTTTTCAATTTTTACAATAATTTGTGGTTCAGCAACCATTTTTGCATATGGCCAGACGAGCAGTGGAAAGACATACACCATGAATGGGATTACCGAGTATACAGTAGCAGATATTTATGATTACATACAAAAGGTAATATGCTAAGTTCGGTGCCCAGATTTCTGCTTCAATGGTCACAACACATCTTCTTCTTCTTTGTCTTTGTAACTTCTTCGAAGTGGAAGTCCTAATCTTACTTTTTGCGGTCTCTTTTTCAGCATGAAGAGAGAGCATTCGTTTTAAAGTTTTCTGCAATGGAAATCTATAACGAAGTTGTAAGAGACCTCCTTAGCACAGATAACACGCCACTTAGGCTACTTGACGATCCAGAGGTGGGTTTATATCTCTTTTGTTTCGTCCTGTAGATATATGAAGTTCTTTAATCAATTCTAACTTCTATAGAGAGGGACAATAATTGAGAGACTCACAGAAGAAACTCTGAGAGATTGGAGTCATCTCAAGGAGCTCCTATCAGTCTGTGAAGGTTGGTAAAATTTTATAGCAAATGTTTTGCCTTTAGTCTTGTTTCCTATCTAGCATGGAAAATGATGGGTTATTTGGTTATGAATTTGGGGCAGCTCAAAGACAAATTGGTGAGACCTCGTTGAACGAAACAAGCTCAAGATCCCATCAAATTCTTAGATTGGTATGCACGTGTCAGCACTCCCTCTCATCTCTGAGTATTTTTGTTGTGAAGGCCACTAAATTCTTGTAAATACCTACTTTTCATTTGGTTCAGACAATTGAAAGTTCAGCTCGGGAGTTTATAGGGAAGGACAATTCAACCACTCTTGCAGCCAGTGTGGTACAGATCTATTAATTTCCCACCAATATTATATTTCCCAAAGAATTTATGGGAGTTATTTGATGAGTTTTTCACATGCTAAACTTAGATCATTGCAAGTTAATTAGTTTTTATCTGCAGAATTTTGTTGACTTGGCTGGGAGTGAGCGTGCATCTCAGGCATTATCAGTTGGTCAAAGGTTAAAAGAAGGTTGTCACATCAATCGTAGTTTACTTACCCTGGGAACTGTGATTCGCAAGTTAAGGTTGTGCGGTCTTTATTCTATAAAATTCACTTGGCTGCTTGAAAATTATCTCTTTAAATCCACATCAACTAGAATTCTCTCTACTTAGTGATCTTTTCTGGGGAAAGTTGCCTTTTAAGCTACAAGTAATATTTGATTGCGACTAAGTGTTGTTGGCTTTCCATTTTAAAGTGGCTACTATGCAATCTCTTTTTCTTTTTCTTATTCATAATATATTAGAGCAAATGAATATCGTTTTATGGCACTTATTTCTCATAAGTTTGGTGTCGTGGTCTAATGCAGCAAGGGAAGACATGGACACGTCAACTACAGAGATTCTAAGCTAACACGAATACTGCAACCCTCTTTGGGAGGGAATGCAAGAACTGCTATCATTTGCACCTTGAGCCCTGCACGAAGCCATGTTGAGCAATCTAGAAATACTCTTCTGTTTGCTAGCTGTGCAAAGGAAGTGTCCACAAATGCACAAGTCAATGTAGTGATGTCTGATAAGGCCTTGGTGAAGCATTTACAAAAGGAAGTTGCTAGACTGGAAAGTGAATTAAGGACTCCAGGGTCAGTTAATGATTATACAGCATTGTTGAGAAAGAAAGATTTGCAGATTGAAAAGGTTATGCTCTTTTTAAAATAATGTTCTGTTTTATTATAGTGTTTACAAGTTAAAGACAAAAAAGAAAAAAAGGAAAAAAAAAGAAGAAGAAGAAGAAGAAGAAGAAAGTAGAGAAATCATTATGATGTGAATCATTTATTGTTAGTCCTACTTGACATTTGCATCTGGAATAAAACTGACATTTAGAATATGAACATGCTTAGTTAATGACATACTTCATGCATTTGTACGAGTGATGCTCTTGCAGAAAAGGATTGGGGAGTCAAAGTAGTCTCAAGTAATCTCATTCTTCATATCCCTTAGTCGTAGTAGACACTAAGTTACTAATAATGACCACAATAACATCTTGAGAGACATTTATGATGTTTATGAATTTCCCCTGGAGTATTTGACTCATAATATCTCTCAACAAGTAGTTTATCTTTGGAGCCCTGTCAATATGGATTTGTTAGTAAAATCTCTCTATCCCTCCCTCTCTCTCTCTCTCTCTCTCTCTCTCACAAATGCAAGTTGTATAGAGGTTAAGGACACAATTTTGGTCATCGCGAAACTTTTCTACAGAAGTTCTCTTGTAACATGGGTTTGTGTACCCTTTGCAGTTGGAAAAAGAGGTGAGGGAGCTCACGAAGAAGCTGGATCTTGCACAATCACAGATTGAGGACTTACAGAAAATGGCTGGAAATAATCAAGCTTCCAGACAATGGGTAAATTCTCCTATTATTGGTTTTATCTTTGTAAATAATAAACAGGGTTTTAGAGTACCAGGTTGCTGGACCATCAACTGCTAATCTCTGGACTTATGCTTCAGGATATGGAAGAAAATAAGACAGATGAAGATGAGTGCTCCATATCGGAGTCATCTGGTGAAACTAATCATGCTATAAGGAAATTTCGGGCAGCTCAATCTTGTAAAAGAGACAATGCAAGGGAAGAGATTTTCTGCAGACAGATTTCAGAACATAGTCTTGACTGTTCTCCATCTAATGGTGCTTCTGCATTGATGCCAAATGGTAGTAAGTTTCATGGTTCTGAGGCTAGCATGGAGCATGAGGAAGTTGTTGAAGAGGATTCTGATGAGATCTGCAAGGAAGTTCAGTGTATTGAGACAGACAAGTCTCATGAGGATCAGAACTCTGTAATACTTGACAACACTCAGAACGACAGGGGGATTTCAATGCCAAGGATACCCGGTAATCTATATAGGGAAGATGGGGAACTCTCATCAACCATTGCAAGACAAGCAAGTGGCACTGAAAATAGTTTCACTTACGGAGCATTGGAGCAAAAATTTCAAAGTGTGCAGAAAACCATTGATTCTCTTCTTACTCCTTACGCTGACGAGCATTCCCGTTGGAACTCACCTATTACTGCATCCTGTTCTAGAAGTTTGAAGTTGACCAGGAGCAGGAGTTGTAGAGCTAATCTAATGGTTGGGTCATCTTCACCTGACATTGAGACAGTAGGAGATGGTGAAGCAACCCCACCTGATGGATTGGAAAAAAACTTCCCAGGAAGACCAGAAGGCCTCCGCAGAAAGCAGTGGAAGATTCCTCCATTTTCCTTTGGTGCAAATAGTGCAAGATTGTCAAGAACCAACTCACAGTCCTCAAATGGTAGTGCCTTTGTTGATGACCGAAAATCTCAAAACAACAATGCTGGAGATGAGGATATCCCCAGTGTCGATGCTTTTGTTGCTGGACTGAAAGAAATGGCCAAGCATCAGTATGAAAATAAAATGAATGATCAGGTAAAGAGTGACCCTGTTTGTTGTTATATTATGCTTGAATGCAAGGTTTCAGAATTTTCTGTGGTATTTTCTGCTTTGCTTTCAGCATAATGACTTTCAGCCTCTTTGCATCATTAAATCATTTTACTTTCATTTGATAATATTGGTAGTTTATGGTAAGATGATTTTTTTAATGGAGTATAGATGCTTCCCCTTGATAATGTTTGATATAAATGATTTATTTTTTCTTGCGAAATTCTTATGAATAAATATATCATATAAAAGTTTTATGTGTAGCTTTCTTTAATAGTGAATATGTTCTATAGGAGATTTTAATGTATGTATTGTTTGTAGCTTTGTATCTATCTAAAGAAAAAGTTTTGAACATGTACTGTGCTGTCCACTGTCTGAATCACATACTGTTTGAATATGTTTGTGCATTTGATTTTGGGTGATTTAGGGAGCGAGTTCAATTTGTAGATTGGCACTGTTGTGAGGTTGTATTCAATTTAATTATTACTAATTGTTCTGGACACGCATAGTTTGTGGCATGATTTGGGAACTTGAAATTGAGGCCTTTCTCATGATTTTGCCATCTAATTTGTCACTCTTGTGTGGAGGATAGGGTCAAGGAACCGATTGCATGGCTGGAAGTCCAGGAAAGATTCTCAAAGATATTGGCCTGGATCCACTTCTGGATTCTTCAGGAAATCTTTTGCAGTGGCCACTGGAGTTTGAACGGTTACGGGGACAGATAATAGGGCATTGGCAAACTTGCCATGTTTCTTTAATCCATAGGACATATTTCTTCCTGCTTTTTAGAGGTGAACCGATGGATTCTATTTATATGGAGGTAGAGCTTCGAAGGCTCTTCTTCCTGAAGGAAACCTTTTCCAAAGGAAATCCAGTTGTGCAAGATGGTCGGACATTAACATTAGCTTCAAGGTATATACTCTTCCTCCTTCCTTTCTCAAATCGAATGAACTCTATAGCATCTTCAATATGTTAAGCTTAATATCTACCCATCGACAGCCTAAAGGCACTTCTGCGGGAGAGACAAATGCTAAGTAGGCTTATCAACAGAAGATTGACAACAGATGAAAGAACTAGAATTTATCAGAAATGGGGTATAAGTTTGAACTCAAAACAAAGGAGATTGCAGCTAGTCCAGTGTTTATGGAGTAACGCTGAGGATATGGATCACGTTTCACAGAGTGCTGCTGTTGTTGCAAAGCTGATCAAGTTCTCACAGCAAGGTCAGGCCATCAAGGAGATGTTTGGGCTTAGCTTCACACCTCCACGCTTGAGTCGGAGGCCATTTGGCTGGAAAAATAGCAAGGCTTCCCTTCTGTGAGCTTAGCAGTGAATCTAAATAGTGAAAGTACATAGGGCGACAGTTGTTAGATTAATTATCTTATTGATTGTAACCATGATTTGTTTGTTTATTGATTTCAACCGTGATTTGCTGTTGAAAGATTAAGCTAGACTTCTGAATATTCAAATTCATTCTGCATTATATTGTGCTTGAGGATTCAAATCCTTTTTGCCTTTAAGTTTGTTTCTGCAACTTGTTTGTCAGTTGTAACCTGCAGTGATATGTAAATTTTAACCGAACAGAATGTTTGCTATTTGCACTTAAAACACTGTTTAACATTTCATAACATGGTAGTCCGATTTCATATGCCAGAATTGGTTGCCAAGTTAACGCTCTGAAGTCTCCTGTTATTCTACAACCTTGAGATAGTTTTCTAGTGGAGAGGCAAAACCAGTAATAATCCATAGTTACAAGGACGTTGAAGTAATTTTCATAAAATGAAGCCGATTGCGGCTTTTCGTAAATCAAAACAATGAAACCCAAAAAACGCTTTCACCCAGAAAAGTATTAAAAAATTTTTTAAAAAAAATTAAAAATGAAGGCAGAACGCCAAACGACGTCGGAGTAAACTCCATTAGCTTTAGCACTTAAGGGAGAGTTTCTGGAAGAAAGCCGAAGAAACGACGAAGAGCAAGAGAGTGAAGATGAGCGTAGCATCAGCGTCGTACCTGGCTCGAAGAGCAGCGCAGAAGGAGAGAGTGAGGATCCTCTACAGGCGAGCTCTCAAGGACACTCTCAACTGGGCCGTCCATCGCCACCTCTTCTATCCCGATGTAACTATTACTATCAACTCTTCACCTCATTTCCTAGGGTTTAATATTTCATCAATTCCATCTCAATCTTCAACTTGTACTACTAATTTCCAATCAATTACATGCGCCTTTGATTAACCTATTAATTGAAAACTCTATCATCCTTTGTATTTATACAGGCTGATGCTCTTAGGGAGAAATTCGAGGCCAACAAAAATGTGGTGCGTTGTCTTAATCTTTTGATTTGATTTGGGCTGTTAATTGATATTTATATGTGCGTTATAGGTAAGTGAGAGCTTGTTACGTTGCTTCTGCCCCGGTAGATGAATTGCATTGCTCAAATAGATGTTTTTATTGAAATTCAAAAGTGCCTTCAATTGTGCTTTCTTTTTTCCGCCTGATTTGTGTGTGTGTGTGTGTGTGTGTGTGTGTTTAAATGATCATGGTTTTGCAGGAAGATCTTGAAACTATTGATAGAATGATAGCTGATGCTGAAGCGACCTACAATAAGTGGCGTCATCCTGATCCTTATGTGGGTATGTGATTGCTTTGAAGATTAATTTCATATCAGGGCTTGTACGGCTTTTATCTGTTCTTACCATTTATTTGCTTAAAGATCATTAAAGATATAATCATACTCCATCTTTCACTTAACTAGGTAGCCCTCTACTTAATGCAGAACGAGATAGATTTATCCAGTATAATATTTTATACATGTTAGTCCCTGTCTTGCGAATTTTTTCATCGATGGTAGCAGCCCTTGGTTGATCCCTTCAACCAAGCTGTTTTGTATGATACCTCCTGGGCCTCTTCAAAGTTACTTCAGTAATAGTCAAGTCAATATGGCATCTAAAAGTGGTGCAAGCATTTTGTACCTTATCATATTAAGGATTATTTGCCTGGCAGTATCTTGCTTTCTTATTGCTATTCTTATGTGGGATGATGAATGAGCTGAACATTTAGCACTTTTTTGAATTTTGGTTTCTGAAGAAGTGTGTTTTTTCTTTTGATTAATGAACAGTTCCTTGGGCTCCTGGTGGCTCCAAGTTCCACCGAAATCCCACTCCTCCTTCTGGGGTAAGTTGCTTAAATGTCCTTGTTTGGATCATTTCTTCTGACTGGTAAAATGCATATTAACTAAAGTACATGTTCCCTTCTATTTTCTTTAACTCCTTTTTTGCATTTAATATTTTATTTCTAAACTCTGTTTAATTTTCACACAGTAGCTTGGCAGTTATGATTCTAACTGAGATTGCAACTGTAGATTTTTCATTTTCCCTTATGTTCTTGCCCAGTCTTAAAATACTAAATTGTGTGTCAACATGCCTAAACTATCAACTCCTGAGTATTTCCCTGCAGCTGCAATGGTTCAAATAGTTTCGGGCTTGCACACATAACTTGAGGGATATATCTGAGCCTCTAATCTGTAGAACAAAAGCTTCTGCTTCTGTTCTTTTTAGTTACTCTCTGTGAGGCTCAGCTATTTGTTGAAATTTTGGCTCTGACAATTTCCTCCAGAGCCATGGGTGCAGTTACTGTTTCGAGTTGAGGACTATGCTAAACTTTTTTATTGCAATGTTGTAGTGTTGCAATTTAAGAGTTTGCTTCTTTTTCCAATCAATTGCAAAATTTTTCATTTGGTTGTATGTTACTGAATGGAGATATGTTTTCCTTATTTCTCGTATGGTACTTTGGATTGCTAAATCCAGTTACAGAAAACGAAATGCATCTGTAAAATGTTATGTTGGTATGTTGTATCCATTATTGTTAGTTATGCTTCTTGTCAATGCTTGAAATCCTAATATATTCTATATTGCACTAATTTTGACCTTTGGCTGCTGATGCAGATTGAGATAATATATGACTATGGTCGAGAAGACAATGATTAAAGCCTGATCATCCTTTGACAGAAATAACTTAAGGTTGGTTATTCTTGTCATATGTCTTTCCGATTTTCTATTGCCATCATATGGTTACAGCTGCGCTTCTGCTAAAGATGAATGTTATGTTGACGTCATCCTTATCTATGGTAATAAGCGAAGGTTAATTTCACTATGGCTATGTTCATTGACATATTTTCGACATACAAACTGAAGGAGGGCTATGGTCATTTTATGGTCAATGTGATACTTTTTGGCTGGGTACTCTTCTCATTTGGTATTCTTTTTCTTTTTAGATGAGGTTTGTAACTTGTGTTCTCTGAAGTTGATGAACATGTACCTTCAGTGCCTACCTAACACTGAAATTTGCTTCTTCATGTCTCTATTTCTTCGCACTTGCGCCTTGTTATTCACTGGATTCAGAATGGGAGTTACTTTGTTCCTAGGAAAGGATGTAGAGCACTCATTTCTTCTGCACACGCCCTCATGTATATATGTCACCATAATGGTGATTGCTAATAATTTGTTTTGGTTGCTGAAAGTTCGCCGTTGATGCAGATTGACAAGGTACAAGGCATGCGGAGAGAAGAAGATTTCCAGTTTGGGCATCTTTCCTTGGCTTTGAAATATCAGAAGACATTGATTGGTTTAATCTATATTTTCTTAGCATTTTGATTTAGATCCAAGGATTTCTATATGATGTGCCAATATCTGAGCTAGTTGGATTTTTGCACTTTGTACCATGTGCTTGGACCTTATATCATCCAGAATCCTTTTGAAAATAAATTATCCACTGAATTCTTGGAAAGGAGTTTGAATGACTTCTTGGCATATCGATGCATTCCACGGAGTAATTATACTAGTACTTGCTGACATTTAACCGTTCAATACTAACGTGTTTTGCTAATGTCGTCTATCAGTAATTCAAAATGTGAGTGTACCATCCCAAGTGCTGATATTGGTTGGAATCAACGGGAAATATTTTGACAAACTGTTGCTTAGTTCTAAGATATAATAAAAGGCCAATTATATGTTATGCTTTCATTCCACGCTAGAAAGAAAACAGTGTGCATTCACAGGCACGAAACGGAATTTGGGAACCGGAAAATGTTAGAAGGGCCAGTTGGCATAAGTTTGGCCAAAATGTATGCCTTGGTCAATCGATAACAGAAGCTGTATCTTTTCACCAGTTCTACATAACTGCAGTTTACCAAAAAGAAATTGAAGATGTATTGTCTTAAGCACAAGGATTGATGAGTATTGATCTAAAACAGAAGAATTACAGCTCAATTTCAAAAGGGATTCATAGCAGTAGGTGCCTGCTGCATTGAATAACTACGTTTAGGCTTTCAAGAAAGCAGTGGCCATCCACCTAAGAGCAAGAGCAATGGCTCTTCATGTGACCGCTAAGCATAATTTGAGTTCAAATGTTCAATAAAGATTAATCTTCGATAATATATGCAGCTTCTACCGACCACATACACAGGGTAGCCAGGAGATCGCCAACCTGGGAATATTAAGCATCCTAATTAATTGCACCTTGCATCAGTTCATAAGTAAATCAGAACAACAACCTTTTCCACAAATACTCCAAAATCAATCTTCGATCAAACAGCAACAGCGAGTAAAAAGCTTCCAATATTCTGATGTAAACGTAATCTCCGTAAAAGATTGACATGTTTTACCCCAACCTAAAAGGCCAAAATTCCAATATCTTTCCAGAAGAAACTACAGAAAACAAATTAGTATTCCCACAGGAAAGAGAGAAGAAAATCAGATGAGTTTGAAAGGGAGAGGCCAAGGGGTGGACCTGGGGACCTCAACCCTATCCTTGATGCGTTCTATTTTCTTCTCCTTCTTCGGTCTCGCGTTCCCATATGATCCCTTGAATATCTTCCCTTTCTTCGTCCTCTTGTCCCCTCGCCCGCAGAGCATCGGCGCTCCAGCCGGTGATGATGTCATTGGTGACGATAATGAAGAAAATGCCATGCGTTGCTCGGTTGCCTTCATCATCATTATCCTCCTCGCTGCGGACCCGCACCACTGCATCGTCGCCATTTCTCGATTTCTTAAACCCTAACTCAATATGCAATACAACAAGGGAAGATTCCAGTACATCACTAGCTCTATAGTGTTTTTTTTTTTTGCAAAATTATCAACGAAGGACCGGTTTCAAAAAATTATTACGCAGGGAACCCAATAATTTTTCCTTCTTATCTTTTTGACCACATAACTTTAAAATTTTACCTTTAACATACTGACTTGATTTTGTGTAAATATTATTGACTGTGTTTGGATACAATTTTTTTGGAGATTTTTGGGAAAAATTTTTGACAATTGTGTTTGGCATGAAAAATTTTTTGGTCAAAAAAGTACACAAATTTTTTGATCAAATTTTTTTCACTAAATTTTTATTTGAAATTTTAAATGAACTTTAGAGATTTTTTTTTGTAATTATTCACAAAAATAAGCATATTTATGTTCAAAATTTGTTTGGAAAAACTGAAAAAATCACGAGTAACAAAATGAGATTTATTTTCGGTAGATTTTGAGGTCTGACAACGAAGTGGACGTCCGCTTCTTTAAGTGGACTGCTTCTTTAAGCAAACGTTTGCTAAGACACAAAAATGTCTTAGTGAACGTCCACTCCTTTACGCGGACGACGAAACGGACGTTCGCTTCTTTCAAATCACCATTATATCACATCAAAAAAAAAATTCACATTCAAACATTTTTTCACCTTTTCCAAAAGGTCAACAAAAAACAATCCAAATAATTTTTTCAAATAATCTTCAAAAAACACTTTAAATAATCATATCCAAACGGAGCCATTACTTTTTTATACATGGATTTAAATCCGCCCTCCCTATTAACTGTTGACAAACAAAATAATAATTGCTTACATACATAATTACTTGGTCATTAAAGGAAGCAATAAGCATGTATTTGTTTGCTGCCTAGTTTCCCTTCTGATATCGAACTCAAAGCCCTGGACATAATTGATAACAGAATTTATTGCAATCCAAACCTTCAAAAGAATTGGTGACAGAAATTTGCACATGGTCATTGTAGAATATAGAACCAAATGCCCAACCATTATTGATTGGAGATCGGGCTTTGCACAGCAATTACTCCTCCATTTTAATTGCATCTTTTGTCATTCCCTTATATTTAATCTTAATTTTATTCTTCAGGATTCTGCAACGGCAAGGTAACTTTACTCTTATTAGAATCTGCAGCGGCAACTCAGGTAGCAGGGCATGATAATAACTTATCAAGGATAACTGTAGAGGATTTATGGTCCTAATAATTAGAGGAGAGAGTTAAAGATGGAAAATATACTTCGAAGATTTACAAATTTAAGAAAATAAGTTATATTCCCGTTTCATTTGAAATATGAATCCAGGATTCTGTGGGGTACAACATTTCGGCAGCGTTGATTATTATCCAGAGAGTAAGAGCTGGTGTAGCCACTAAGCTAAAGATCTTGAGCAATATAATATTATCCCTTCAGTGAATATTTCCTCCCTGTGAAAGCCTGGAACTTTGGCTCTTCTTTCTTTTCAGACTCCTCTCGTTTAGTCTCCTTCGAAGGTTCCTGCACAAAGAAACATCAACACTGACTCACATGACTACATACTCAGCTTCAGGTTTAGTCATAACACAAGGGAGACCTTTTGTGTATCACGTGTACGATTTTGGTTCGAGCCAAAGACAAGCTTTCCCTGAGACTGTCGACTAGTGCTCTGCGAACTTGACCCTGCAGAAGGCAGGGTTCCGCCACTGGAGACATCGGGTCGCTTATCTTTGGAATCAGATGATGAAACTGGTGGAGGTTGGTATTTCAGGGGTTTCCCATCTAAGCGTCTTCCCACACCACTAAATGGGTTAAATTTTGGTCCAATATCAGCTGGAATCTCTTGACCTTCATGAATGACAAGAAAATTAATCAACCATATTCCATCCCGTGTTAGAACTTTGTGTACCAAAAAGATGAGGTAAAAATCTAAATGAATGAACAAAAATAGATAATTAGTTTGGGAAAGTGCACCGAGGACTACACGTCAAAACTTCAATGAAATGTTTAGTACAAACACAATAATAAGTTAAGAAAGGTAATTTCACTGACCTCCACAATATCCCGAATTTACCATAACTTACAAGTTTTTGTGATTTTTTTTTCTTTTTTTCTTTTTAAACTCTTCGACCCCGTATTTTGTTCAACAAATTTGACTTTAAATTATATGCTGCATCTACACAAACGATCCACCTCGAGCATGAAGAAACATAAGATCTCAGGGGCAAACCGGAGAAAAATCAAACTATGTTAATTAAAAAGCATACTTGTGTAGGTCCCTTCCAGAGTGACCTCATCAGTAGTTTTGGTTTTCAGCCAGTGCTAGTTCTGAAGGGCTCATTAAATTGAGACAGCACATTATATGAAGTGAACAAAGACGGACAATTCGTCCCATGCTCGGGTGACAGGAACTCTATATTTACCACTTTAACTGTAAGGCAAATGTACAAAGCGAAGAGAAAGTTGCACCTGCTGGTGCCTTGCCTGATGCAGAAGGGATGGGTTTTTCAGGTTCCTTGTAATCCAGTGGAGGGGCAAAGTCCACTTCACAGTCCGTTTCAATAATACTTATGGCATTAGAAGGCTTTGTCTCTATAATATCTATGTAGTACTTCTTATTGTTGTAGGCCACCATAATGCTATCCCCTGTTGTTAAGCAGGAAAAGTTCCTTAGTGTTGTCTCCAAGCTGCACCAGCAGAAACAGAAGTCAATGATGGACCTCTCGCACCCTAAATTTAATTGAAACCTTTATCAAATTTACTACTCGTTTGTCAAGTATTCTGCAAAGGAAAAGCAACAAAATGGAAAATCTCAACATTTTCACAAAGCAGCCGCCATCCTGAAGGCAACTTATTTAACTCCAAGAAAAGTATATCAATGATTAAAGTAGATAGTAATCATGTAGGATGTTTTATTGATTCCAGAAACACCTCCACTAAATATGGAAATGCCAGAGACTAATTAAGAGCAGCTGTAGACATTTAAACCAAAAACAAAGCAAAACCGTGCCACAGATTACTGCCAATGAAATCAACTGCATTACAAAAATTTCTAAGATATGGGACCTTGCGAATTTAATAAATGCATGTAATGACCACAAACGAGCAATAGAATGCAAAACAAGTAGGTTTCTGCCCACAACTGGGCAGCAAACTTACATGGCTTTGGGGTTGGAAATATCCAAGAAGTCCTTTGTGTGTGGTTGCAACTTAACATATTTACCCTTGGGAAGAGTCACATTTTTCACACGTACAATATCCCCTTCTTGTAACAACAAATTTTCCATCATCTACATGGACAATTTTGCATTAAATAATGGGTATACCAGCGTAAATGGCTTACACCATGGGAGATTTAGTGATGCCTACCCAATACGGCATATATATCATGCCCTCTTCTGCAATGAACTCTAGAACCCCACAATGAGAAACCCGCTCTGTTGCGGCATTTTGAAGCTCAAACAACATTGGATAATCAATATGAAGAGAGGCTGCATAGACAAAACCAGATCGTTTTCATGCCAATTAATAGGAAAGAGTTGAAATATTGACACCAGATGACTGAAAAACAAAGCAAATTAAAACAACTAACCAAGACGGTCAAGAGCTGATGGAGGCATTATAACTGTCAAAGCATTATAAAGAAGGCAAAATAAGATCTCATGCAGCAAGAGTAACAACGAAAAACCTACCAAGCTCAGAGAGAAAATGTAACTTACTTTTATCACCATTTTCTATCTGTGGCTGCCGGATCAAAAGAGAAATAACATCAGAGATGCAATTAACTATTACACTGATAGGTTAAGTACAAGCTTATAGAAGGAAGCTGCTTTAAAAGAATGGTGCCCACGTTTATGTGCTAGCATAAAGAGCACTCCACCCAAATATACAATAAGGAAATTCAAATATCTTCTAAACAAAAAGGCCAAATTCAGAAAGTTAAAATCTCTGATTTCAAGGAGGTTCAAATAAACAGTGGACTTCTTAATGCAAGAGAAAAATAACAGTAGGATTCAACATAGCCTTTATAGACTGTCAATAATATTAAACAACATGAAAGGCAGATTTATTTGCTAATAAACGCCACCAACCTTATCAATAAAAGATGCAGGGTAGCATCGATATGTTTGCTCAAACGATGTTCCATGGTACCCATACCCGTCAAAGAACTACACAATTAGAAAGAATACGATGAGAGCAGTGACAACAGGAAAAATAACTTTAGGAAATACCAACAACGATAACGACAAGACGACCAACGATGGCTTTGCAAAACCAAGTTCTATTTGAAAGACCAAATAACATGGGTGACATGCAAAAGGCAAGCAACTGTAGATTACTCTTTTCTACACTCTTTTCTGACATACTTGTAGATTACTACAGTAAGTTAGGAGATTAAAACAAAGTGGAATCAGATCAAGGTTAAAATGTGAATGAAGTTCCATTTTTTTTTTTTGTTACGGCCCCTTGGAAAAAATTCCCCAGTGCTTACAACAGTCAGTCATGATGGGAAAAGACAAGTTCACTACCAACCTTGTGCCTTCTCCATCCCCCCATCTCCAGCCCCGGGCAGTTCCCACACATAAGCAACTTTAGAAAAATAAAAAATCACTCATTGGGATAGGCATTTTATTTTGTTGTATACAAATTTTAATCAGACAAAAACTAATTTTAATGAAAACAAATATTAATTTTAACTTCCACCTCAAACTGTAGTGCTAAATGACAAAACTAAATTCCCACTCCTATACCACAATGGCACAACCCAATCATTTTCATAACATTTCACTACCCAAACCCTCCCCCCCCCCCCCCCCCCAACCCCAACAACAACAACAACAACAACAACAACAACAAAAAAAGAGAGAGAGAGAGAGAGAGAGGAGAATTCGGGGTTAAATGTAAATAATCGAGTAAGCATCACTGTACAATCAAAACAATTCAACAAAACCAGTACAATCAAAACAATTCAACAAAACCAATAATAAGCTCATTAAACATATAAAAATAAAAGTAGCCAAACAATCATATTAACATTCAAACAAAGGGTAACGCTCTATATTATTACCATAGTTACAATCTTTGAGCTGCCTCAGCGATTGCTCACTGTCTCAGATAAACCTAATTAGGGAGGAAAGATACAGTATCACTTAGTTATGCAGCCAAAACAATTAAAAATAAGACTACCAATAAAACTGTTTTCTTCAGGTATTTGTGATCTAATAATAGATAAAAGATTACAAAATTCGAGGTGCGAACTTTGATTACAAAAATTCTTAGACCTGTAAGCGAGCAAAGAAATGTGAATTATCAAAAATTCTGAGACCTGAAAGAGAATCGGAATGACTTCCTTCCAGCAGCGATTGATAGAAGTTAATTAAAAGTTCAACTGGGGAAACAAGAGAGAAGTAAAAAGACAGCGGCGTATTGTGCACGCGTTGTGGCGTGTAGCCACGTGTAAGCTTCTTGGAGCTTCCTTGGGCTTTTACTTTGGGACAGACTGAGGGACTAGTAGGTGTATGGTAGGGCTCAAAAACACATCGAGGCCCAATCTACTTGGAGTGGACTGTTATTCCGAAAAGCAGTTTTCAGATCTAGGATGGGCCCCGATACTCAGGTCCAATTCATCCTGGATTTTCTTCTTCCTGAATGCTTTTCTTTCTTCTTTTTATGTTAATCACTGCTGGTAGACGAATGCTTTTATTTCTTCGTAAATGAATCTTTTGTTGATACATGGTTATGAATTAATTCCCAGATCTATAAGAAAATCTAAGTCCCAAATCGTAAACCAAGAGTTATGCGATGGGCTATAAAATGGACGAATAACTCAACGCAAATGTGACAACTGCAGCTTGCAAGAACTGAACAATTAATATCCTAGCTTGAAATTCCTAGGGGTCGCGATAACCACAATCTTTAGATGGTTTGGTTCCACAATCCATATTTTTGCAATCTTGTACTTCTGGCCACGAGATGTCAATGAGGATTCAGGGGAAAAGATAAGCCCACCAATTGTGGCTGGCAAACCCTCATCTTTTTTTTTTTTATTTCCTTTTCGTACAAAATGCAGTGCCCACATTGCGGAAAATGTGGGCATTGCTTCCAACTTGGGGAAAAGAATTATTACTGCTACTAAACAGCTATCACCGTTCGCGATTCCTGTGCCATTCCAAGCAAGACTAAGAAGAATACGACCCTTGTGACAAGCCACACTAGATCTCAACCAGGTCTGTCGATAACATGGGCGGCCAGAAAAATCTTAGGTTGATGACTTGGTGACAAGCCCTTTGATACTGCAGTCACAATCAGGCATAACTGTAGATCAGAAAAATCATAATTGTTCAATTTTCAAGTCAAATATGAAGGAAAACAACAGTAAATGTGAAACCAATCATTTTCTTGGCCACTGTCTTCTCCCCAGTTGAATATGGAAAAATAGTAGATAAATCGTAATACTATTTACCAACCCTCAATAATTTTTTTCTACTTAATTTTAATTTTAATTTTTTTTAAAAATATATTTTGTGATGTTTTTAATGACCTTTTGTATTATGTTTTTATATTTTTTAGTTAAAATCAAGAACAGTTGATTTTTAACTTTTTTAAAATTAATTTTTACAAAAATTAAAAGTTATTGAGAACAAATCTTAAAACCTAAAATTTAGTTGAGGCTTTTTTAGGATTGTAGGCGGAACATTTTTTTTTTTTTTTTCACCACCAAGTAATTTGGTGCTTCTCGATTCGAGTTTTTGGGGGATTCAAAAAGAAGTGGATTAGTCATTTAGAGTTAGTTTTGCTAATGTCACGATCCAAGGGGAGACCAGTCCAAGAACTTGATCTCGAAATCAATAATAAGCTTGACAATTCCTCCCTTTCCCTTATTCCCCAATAAGTGTCAAAAAAAAAAAAAAATAAGCTTGACATTTGGTGTAATTAAGGCTACCATATCAGTATCGTCAATGTACATTACTAAAGGCAACAATAACTAATAAATTTTTTCTTTCATCCTGTAGTTGCCGTGCAGTTTTCTCTAGCATCAGAATTATCACCAACAAACAAAGAAAGTCAACTAAACCAGACATTACCAGCTTAGATTCTAATCAAAATTAGTTAACGTCTTTTGACCGGCAATAAACTCTCTTTGACCCGCAACAAGCGTGACCGTTTACCGGGGATTAATCGTCTTGGCAATAGATGCTGTTGCCCTAAAGACAGGAGCTAAAACCAGTCAGGCCCCGCGACAATAAGATTACAGGTTCAAAGTTTTGGCTTTTGCAAAACGCCATACCCCCTCTCATTTTCTCGTATAGACTAACAAAGAACAATAACCGCAGGGAAAAAAATTACACCAGAAGGCCCTACGCAAGATCAAGTTATTATAAAGCGAGCGACGATTTGAGAAGAGTCAAGAAAATGACCAATCAAATCATCCTCTAGGCCACTGTTCAACTAGCTGCGAAAGCAATACAAACATAAACAGTGGAACTTTCGACATGAATCCACGTCCAAGATTAAAATGGCACTGCAATATAAAATAGTGCCAAAAGACAGAACAAGATTTCCACAAAGGGTACCATTAATTAAACTAAAATTTATTTTAGTCTACAGAAAGAAGTCAACTAAGATGGCATTGGAAAAAGACTTCAGAGAATGGGTAAACTTTGAGACCGAATTTACATCAGCAGACTGATTCGGTCATAATCCCAATACTCCACAGTAAGGAGAACACACAGTTCCGCTTACATCTTGTTAATTACAAACTAAACAGGAGAAATGAACATCACTAAAATGGGGAATAAGAAACATAGACATCAGCATTCTAAAAACAGATGACCTTGACGACAAACTATAATTCATCGGTTGGACTAAAATGCTCGAGCTCGAAATGGAGATGCTATCACAGAATTTGTTCAAACTCAAGCAACACAATAGGTAGTCCATTGCTCATCCTCTCCGGTGGCAGACTCAACAGCAGCACCAAAAGCCTCATCGTTACAATAATAATAACTATTATTAGCACCTGCAGCTGTCAAGCAACAAGAGGACGCTGCCACAAGATAAGGCATGTTGTGGAACAAGCGGGCAAGGCCACTGGCCAAGGAATCATGTGCCATGCCGTTATCATCTTCATGCACAAATTCCTCTGCACGGTGCTTGAGAGTCTCAAACATAAGCTCAGGCTCATGCTGCATCACCCGGAGGACATCCCCGCAGGACTGGCCAGGGACAGCACTCGTCACAGCAAAGCTGTGAGGGCCATCACTCTGCAACACGCGCACAATGCTAGGACCGCCAAATAGGTTGTGGAATCCACCGAGAGCCTCCTCATAAGCCCCACCTAAGAACATCCCCAAATAGTACTTGCTACCACCATTGCCTTCCAACTCATGAAGGAGTAAGCTTGATTCACCCCCAATGAATTTATCGATCTTCCCATCACTGTCACAGGTCAGGTCCGACAATGTACCCCTAACCCCAGGCTTTTCATCCAGCCGGTGAATTGGGACAATTGGAAAAAGCTGACCAATGGCCCAGAAATCAGGAACTGAAGTGAAGAGTGACAGATTGACATGGTAAGTACGGATAGGGTCCGCTGCCCCAATAGCCTTTGATACAAATTCACAAAAGCCATCAACTGCGGCCAGCTGTTCCATGCCCAAAGACCCTTCCTTAAACTGCTCAACACATCTCTGCTTGAGTTGATCAGCATAGAGCAAACAAGTCTCATACTCTCCACTGATGGCAGCAGAATATAAGTTTTTGTAATCAGCTTTCCCTTCCTCGCTGAGACGCTCAACAAAGTACTCAAGGCCTAGGGATGATACCTGAGGAGTCTCATAAGAGCTGGCAGAAACAGCTTCGAATATCAAGATTGAATGATGGGACACGATTGCCCGGCCACTTTCACTGCATAACACCGGGTGCTTAACCCCCTTCCGGTCGCAGACGAACCGGACAGCCTGCACAACGGCAGAGGCATATTCTTGGATGGTGTAGCCAACAGAAACATCAGAATCAGCTGACTTTGAGCCGTCATAATCAATTCCAAGCCCACCTCCAATATCAATAACTTTCATGCAAGCACCCAGGCGTACCAATTCACAATATATCTGAGCGGCCTCGCCAACACCGTCTGCGAGAAGGGTCGTTGAGGGGATCTGAGATCCGATATGGAAATGCAGCAACTGAAGACAATCTAACATTCCAGACAGTTCAAGCTTCTTCACAACACGGAGAATCTGAGTAGTTGTCAATCCAAACTTACCTTTCTCGCCCGAAGTTGACCCAAAATGTCCAGAATGCCTGGTCCTCAGCTTGGCCCGAACACCAATGACGGGCCGAACACCAATCTTCTTGCTTATATCAATTACCAAATCGACTTCCTCCTCTTGTTCAAGGACAACTACAGTGTTCAAGCACATCTTTCGTGCCAGCAAGGCCAGAGAGATGTACTCCGAGTCCTTAAAGCCGTTGCAGACCAAAAGAGCATCAGGGCTTCCCTTGCAAAGGCAGCTCATGGCAAGGAGAAGCTCAGGTTTCGACCCGGCCTCCAACCCGAACCGGAATGGTGCTCCAAATTTGACGATATCTTCAACCACAAAACGATCCTGATTGCATTTCACCGGATATACACCTTGGTAATGGGCTTCGTAGCCTTGGGATTGAACAGCGCAATCGAAAGCCGATTGGAGGGTCTCCAGCCGGTTCTTGAGCACGTCCGGGAAGCGAACAATGAGAGGGAGCTGCAACCCGAGTCCGCCAGTGGATTTCGGGTCGGATGCTTTCTTCACCACCTTGAGAAGGTCTACCTCCTGGTGGGAAAGGGTATCGGTACCGTAGGGGCGAATGGATATGTTGCCGGAAGAATTGACTGTGAAGTAAGGGGCGCCCCATCCGTCAACCCTGTAAATTGCGTTGGAGAGAGCAGGAGACCAATGGGAGAAATCGGCGGCGGAGTTTGTCGGCGAAGGTACGCCGGCGACAGAGGGGAGGAATGCAGAATCAGCCGCCGGCGCGGGAAGAGAGCTATCCCTGGGGAAGGCACAGCCAGGAGGAGCGGCGGCTACAGCGGCGTCTACGCAGCATGCAATGGCCGGCATCTCTTCCCCGATCTGTTTTTAATTTTTTTTAAAGATCGAAAAAAAGAATTAAAGAATAATTTTTGTTATTAATCATCAAGATTTGGGTTTTTTACAAATAATTTCTTGGGGTGGTGTTAATTTTATTTTTAATATTTTCTATGGTTGTAATAGGTGGGGGCTTTGGAACCCGCCGAGGCCGAGGCCCCGGCTACCCCCTCAAAAGAAGCAAAGAAAGATCTGAATCAAAAGACAACCAACCCCAGATTCACCCTTACAATAACCGGAAATCCCCACGCCTACCCCTCAGAAGAAGTGGATTTTTGGATTCACGAATTAAAATTAAGAAGAGAGAGGAAAAAGGGTCACAATTCTATGCTGCGGAAGAGGATTTCACCATGCAGATCTCGAAGACAAGGGGAAAAATGCAGAAAATTTTCAGAAAAGGCTCTGGAAAATTTCAAAACAAGGGAGGCGATGAGGACAGAGAGTGGTGACGGAAACCTAACGGCGGCTTAGGTATTCTGTATTGAGTTCTCAAAAGAACGTTACGCAAAAAACCGAGTGAGCGAGAATTGCATGAGCGCCGATGCCATTTTATACAGGCGGAGAGGAGGCCCAGGAGGCTAGGAGCTTTGATTTTGGCTGGCCCTACAGCTTTTGCTAATTTAGATACCTGATTTTAAGTTTTTTCCCCTTTTTCTTTTTTTTTCTTTTTTTATTTGGCCCTGGGATTTGCAGAAACTTAAGTAAGTAATTTAATTTTTTTTATACTTTTTCTGTATATACTCGAGTGAAGTTATTCATGTCCTCTACTTTTTTTTAGATTTTTTTCCCTTTAATTTTTCTTCAGCGCCAAACATTCATCAATAACTAAGACTTAAAATGAGCTAGACACGCAATTAAAGATTAGTTCATCAACTAAATAAATTGATTTCAAAAAAAAATAATGTTATTATAATTTAATAAAAGTCGTAAATATAAAAAAAATATTACTTTACATAAAGGTATTTGTACCTAAATCGATGCTAGTTTATGAAAAGTCTTTTTGAATTTGGTTCAAAACAAAATGCAGCCAATTTTGGAGAAAATTTTGAACTTATAAGATAAAAACACTGAGCATTGTAACTTCGTCTAGACACGTCTACAATCTTATCAACACTATACTTCCCACTCATATGCGCAATAAAATCACAAGCATGTAGCCAACTTATTATGTCATTATTGCTCACATAATTGGAAATGCTTTATGGTCCAAGTGCAAGTGATGCTTTTATTTTTATCATCGTTGCTTCCATTCTTACAGAGTTTTACAGACACTAAAAACAGTTAGTTCAATATGTGAACAATCGACTTACAGAAAACATTAAAACATTATTTAGAGTATTCATATAGTCTACTTCAGCTCAGACCAATACATCCATTAGTACTTATTTTTTGGCAAAACGCTAGTTTATATTTTCCATTTATTATTATTATTATTATTATTATTATTTATTTATTGGTGGGTGTGGGAGTCTATTGTAGGTTTTAATCTGCGTCGGGTAGCCGCGTGTCGTAGGGAAGTGGGATCGCATTCGGGAGTCTTCTCTCCTCAATTTTCGGGGAAAGTGCTTCAATTTGCGTGCGAGATAAATAAGTAAATAGAGTGGGTTAGGTCTGGAAATCGCGAGAATTTGAAGGGAACTCCACGCCGCTCGCCAACTTATGGTAGTGGGAAATACTCCGTCGTTCACCTGTTTTTTGGGATAAAATTATACACTCGAAATTGTAGAGGTATAAAATTATAGTAGGATTTCTTTCAAAAAAAAAATTATAGTAGGAGATATGAATGTAAATATTTGGTGTATGGTCTTAGATAATATTTTAAACCAATCTACTTAAAACTTCAAAAGAAAAGGAGAACATTAAACAATTAGATTGAATGTTTCAAATTAAGATTACAAGACTAATCACTTATGAGTAAATGCTTGCTTTTTCACATAAGGAGATAAAAATTTGACTCTTACAAAGGGCATCTCCTCTATTTCAAAAATTAAAGTTCAAATGTAATATGAAAGGATAAATATGGCAAATGGGTGGGATGTGTGGGATTTGAATGAAATTTAGTTAAGATTTGTAAAATACGGATTATACCTAAATAGTCTTATATTAGTTATGGAATTAGTATGATGGGACTACAATGGATTAAACCCATTTTAATACCGTACAAATACTTAATAGTAATTTCTTTTGATAGCTAAATAAATAAATTATTAGATGTGCCTGCAATTTTGAGTTTTTAAATAATGTTTGACTACAAAAATTTAAAGTTATTAGTTTGAATCATTTAAATGATATTTGAACAATGATCTTATCAAACTCACTAGAATTATGAATAAATTCTAATTGTACCCATATTTAGATGGATACTGGTCCGGTATACTTCTAATCAGATCTAATCTCATATTTTTTATACCCATCATGTCCAAATTAACTTCACGTGTAGGATTACATCTTGAAGCTTTCTACCACCCTTATGAGGAGGTATGTTAATTTCATTATACTTTGAATATGTATTATTCAATATATCTCAAAGATAATGGTATGTTTTTAACGTTCTTGAGTTTTGTAAACTAATTGTATATTTTTTTGACTTCATCCTAGAGGTCGAGAGTTCGAATCTCGTCATTTTATTTTCCAATGTAATAGTATGGATTTGTTATAAAAAAAAATCCTTTTCCTGCTAAAAGGTAAAAGGGCCAAAATCTAAGTACTAGCTCGAGAAGTTAACGGATATTGAATTTCTCTCGAGAATATGCAGTTTGCGCAACATTATGATTCACAATATTACCCGTCTCAGCAAACCTTATCCCAGAGAGAATCCCTCCAATAAGCTTTTTGACTTAAAAAATTCCAAAATTCATTAAAGGGGCCGAAATTTGACGCGCAGAACGCACGTTAATAGTACTAAAATTACACGGCAACTTTGAAAAAACGACCCATTCAGCTCTTTTTGGACTAAACAGTCAAACTAATGAATATTGGTGGTCGTACCTAGCCCAGGTTGTTACAGAGAATCTCCATTATTACGATGGAGCTTGCGTTTGATTTTGCCGCAGTTCCGATTCTACCCTCGTATCTTTTACGATCCCTCCGAGTTACGATCCCTCCGAGGCTTCAACTAACAAAATGAGTCCACACCAAGGGAGGAGTGAGTATTGGCGTGCACCACGCGCGCCACGTGGCGTGCCACGTGGTGCACTAGAACCAATCACTACATCGCCAAATAATACAAGGTATGACCCACCATTGCCACATGGCGATAAATTATTGGTTCTAGTACACCACGTGGCAATGCACGTGGTGTATTGTATACTTTTCCACCAAGGAGAGACCGGGAAGGGTCCTTCACTAATTGATCACGAAATAATCATGAAATTTTTCATACTTTATTTTTTTTTTTTTTTTTGGGTTCTGAATAAATCAATCATGAAAGTTGCAAGTCAAAGGTGACTAAGCAGGAAAACAAGCAAATGTTGTCCTTATCCCACCCGATGATATTGGGAAAGGACGACAAATTTGATTGAGAAGATTCTCAATTATTGTCTAATCAGTTCATTAAAACAATGTGCATACACGAGATAAATCTCTGTGACTTACAAAATTCATAAATGCTTGGATTTGTTTTGTGCCGTTTACAAGCATTTCAAAATCACACTGTGCTAATCAAGTGAATAAATGATTTTTTAATACGATCTTAGTATCTCTATTCTGTTTCCTCCTTTTTCATGTGGTTCTCAAGGTTGAGGGATAGTGGTTGTTGTTACTTTATTTGCCATTGGTGGGACTTAGATGGCGAATGAACGGGTGAAAAATTTTCATTGAAAAGGAAGTAAATTTGGACTTTGGGACGACCCGTAATGAACGCAAGAGGCGAGACTATAAGGGTCCCAAAATGGTGCATGTGCATTGTGCAGTAGACCAGTATGTGCTGCCAAGTCGCCAAGCATTCTTTTACCCGCAACGCATGTGTTGTTTGACTAATTCATTCAACTTGGAGCCTTGGACGGGCCTCGTTTGGTCCTTTTTCTATTTTGTCTAGGCATGTCACGTGGAGAGATTCTATTATGAATCGGGTTTACGAGTCTCACTGTAGATCTAATGGTTCAGATATTTTTGAATTTTGATGACTCAGATCTAAACTGTTGGATCTACAGTGAACTTTGGTGGCTCAAATTTGAACCATCAGATCTACAATAAGATTTGTAGACCTGATCCATGATAGAATCTCTCTATATGACATGCTTACATAAAAAAGACCAAACGAGGCCGTCCAAGGCTCCAAGTAGCACAAAGCCTCGGTGACTCGGATTTAAACCGTTGGATCTAAGAGTAGGACCTGTGGATCCGATCCATTTAAGAAAAATTTCCGTCACGTGCATGAAATTGAGATCCATATTCCCCGATGATATTTCTTTAGCCCGAATAAACCAAGATTGGTGGGAAGCTCATCATAGGTACCAATGCAAAATAAATTACGTAAATAATTTAATGAGATCCATACTCCTAAGTGTATATTGAATATATATGATAGATAAATAATCCACTGATTTATTACTTTGTTTGTTCAAATTTAATTGGTCTGCTCTGGACACTACTAACAAAAATCTAAAAATTTCTTAGAGCTTTCTCCAGTTATTATATAAATATATGTAGATGCACATGTACATGGCGCTTTAGTTGATAGTTTGCTGATAACAGAAAGCTGGCATCTGGCTTTCCTATTTCATGATTAAATATGTCTGAATAAATCCAATATAGTTTATAAAGAACGAATAATGAGCAGGTAATTAAGAGTCAAGACAGGCTAAATAAACTCGCAGAGTAGGACATGAAAAGTAGAAAGTGAGGATTTGACAAATGATATGGCCATTATTTCTAAAAAATGTTTAAATTTAAGGAGGGCAATAATGTTAGAGCAAGAATTTTCGCTCAAATACCAAAAATATCATTGCACAAGCCAACTCAAATATTAATACCAATTCGTGGGCTTCAACTTCCATCATTTCTTTTTATTAATTTTACTTTTTCACCAATATAGTTTCCTTCTATTATGTTTTTAATTTCTTTGTCTCCTCTATTACTCCTTAATTTATTAATTTAACATAAAACATGTATGTGGCTCTTTCTCTCTCCAACATTATTCTCTCTTGTTATTTTATTTATTTAAAAAATTTTCACAGGAGCTCAAATTCCGGGGAGGAGGGAGGGGTGTTGTGTGTATATTAAAGTAACCCATTTCGATCAAAATGTCCATGCTTCTCAAATTTGAAATATTTTATTGAAATTATTTATCATTTGTGTGTACCAAAGAGTAAAAATCGCTAATCTAAAGGTAATAATCTAAAATAAAAAATTCATCCAACAATCTAACGGAAAAAAAAAAAAGAAGTTAGGGAAAAGCACTTATTTGAAGTCACCCACAATTAATATATATAACTGTTGCAATTAAAAGAGTATTCGTTTTTATTAATAATCAAAGAATTTTTCTTCCCCTTTCCTACACACTCTCCAAAAAAAAAAAATCCACAAAGAAAATTAAGATTGGAGTTATGACAAAATATTAAATTCAATGGTAATAGAGGAGGGAGACCATGAAAGAAGAAAGGATGGTGAAAAAAAAAATAATAGAAGGTGGAATCCACTTAAATTGACGGTAATTATTTAAGTTGATTTATCAAGGGTATCTTTGGCATAGAATGAAAATTAATTTGACAAGAAAATTCATATTTGACAATATTGCCAGCCTAAATTCAATTCTTATCATACCTTTCTCAACACTTTCCAATGTGAATGTTTAGTTCGCCTTCTATCAAACTCTAATCATTCTCTTTCCGATGACTAATTTGTGTAAGTTCAAATTTCAGTGATCTTAATACCTGACATTGTTTGAGGTAGAAAATTTTGACTCTCAAATACCACTTATCAAAATAAATTACAATAATAAGAGAATATACTAGAAAGTAGCGTGTCCACTTTGCTAGCGTCTCCCATTTTTTAGTTTCATTCTCCCTGTCCAATAAGAATGAAGCGAAAAAGACGCTTCTTTTGGTACCAAATATATATATATATATATATATATAATAAGATTTTAGTATACTAGCTACATTGAATGGTATTTTTTTCAAGGTGTCTTATGCAAAATAATATTGTATCATTTTTTTGACGTGATATGTGCAAAATAAAATTTAATTATAAAAATAAAACGGCAACTACATAACGTAGGTAGAGAATATTAAAAAAAAATCATAAAATTGACTTTAAAAAAGCCTGTAGCTGCTTTCTAGTCTAGCCATTCTAATTTCAACCACCTCTTCCCTCATTAAGCATTGTTTCCCATAATCCTACCTTTATTGCATAAATATTTTCATCCAAATGGACTGCAAACAGCCTATCATGGTGTACGCACAAATTTCGTGTCTACGAATAAAAGACAAGAAAAATTGCACAAATTGAATTTATTAATTCAAAGTAAAAAGATTACAATCTCTGGATGAATTTCTTTATGAAAGAAATTATCCCTTGATTCTTCTCTTCACGAACACTTAATTCAAGGGCCCAAAAGGCTTGTTCTTGAATTAAAATCAGATTCTCCGTAAGAAACGGTTGATTTGATTTTGTCGTCTCGAACACTTGAATCTTGGATCTTCAAGCCTCCAACACGAACACAGGAACTTGGTTGAATTTGAACTCGGACTTGAGGATTTAAGTTGCACTTGAACTTGGGTTTGAAAGACTTGAGAGAGAAATCTCTAAAGAATTTGGTAGAGCTTTCTCTAAGCTTTTGGAGAATTTGTCATATCTCTCGACTTGAGTGGAGAGAGCCCTTATTTATAGCCAAAATTAGGATTCAATTGGCTTACAAGGAAACTCTCTATAATTCTCCACCAACTTGGGTAACTTGTGGCTTAAGAAACCCATTAAAGTAGACTTTTAATTAATGGGTCGACCCAAATAGGTCTAATGTGAATTAATAAAATTAATCCACTTTAATTTAATGGACACTATAATCGAACTTGAGGCCCATATATCAATGGCCCAACTTATAAGTCCAGACATAAATGAATTTGAGGACATTAAAATTTAACTTGAAGCCCATATGTCAATGTCCAATTTATAAGCCAAAACATAAACGAACTTATAAAATAATTTATATTTAATTTAATTTAATCAAGATCAATTTAAATAATTTAATCTTGACTAATTAAATTAAAATAAAATTTTCATCACCTACACATGGGGATCAAGAATAATAACAGTATTCCTTATTATTTTAAAACTATTTTAATAATATCAATCATGTATCAAATTTGTTCCTAGTCGTGTGTTGTGTAAAGTTTAAAGGACAAAGGTGTACAGGCTCATCAACTAGCTATCCCCCTTAATGCTGTATAATTTATAGTTAAGCAATATATATATATGTATGTGTATATATATGTATGTATGCATGCATGCATGTATGTATGAATGAAATATAGTTAAGTAATATAGATTACATTTACAAAAAAAAAAAAAAAAAAAAACGTGTGACTAGCTTATAGTAATGTTTCCCTCAGCATAAGTTGTCAAATATACTAACAGTTTTCAATAACTATTTCCTACTTGATTTTAACTTTTAATTTTTTTTTAAAAAATTTTGTGATATTTTCAATTGTATTTTTACTACGTATATTTTTTAATTTTTAAAACTAAAATTAAGAGTAACTGATTTTTAATTTTTTTAAAATTTTATAAGAATTAAAAACTACTCTCTCCGTCCTATTTTGATAGGCTGGCTTTCCTTTTTCATCCGTCCCTAATTATAGTCCACTTTTCAATTGAAGAATGTAATTAATTTTCAAGTTCTTTAAAATGCCACCATTTAATGACTTTGTTATAAGTGAAAGTGCATATTAAACCGTACATTCACACATCAAATGGAATTAATTTGACTTATGGTGCAATTTCTTATTTTTATTTAATGTAAATATTTAAGGATGAATATAAGGGTATTTTAGTGACATTATAGATTAATTCATTCTTTCAATAAAATTAACTAACTTTTTTTAAGGGTATTTTAATATAAGGGTATTTTAACTAAATTGTGTGAAAAAAACTTGTAAGCCTATCAAATTGGTTGGAGGGAGTATTAAAAACAACCCTTCAAGGGTGCATGTGGGTTTTAAGAGTGAATATTTATTGCTGTGGAGAGGACAAGTGTGCTTAAAAGAAGGGGACCTTTTTGGAGTGGCAGTATCATTACAGGCCAACCCAATTGGCATTGACTCCAATGATGGAATGGTGGTTAGATTCTGAGTCTGTGCCCGGCGGTTATTCCGCAGTTATTGAATTTTAGGTGGGATCCATGGACCCGACAAAGGGATATGCTTTCTTTGGATTCAAAAGTAAAGTAAAATCCAGTTGATAAAAGGTCGGATTCGTGGCTTTGTTTTTTAATGGGTTCTTGACTGATTCTTCTGGTGCTGTTTGTACATTTTTAAAGAGTCCATCGGATTCCCCCACAGTCCATGTGGCACCCCCACCGGCACTTCTAAGTAGTGACTCACCCTCTAGCTTTTTTTTTTTTAATAAAAACAAATTAGATAGATTTAAAAAATTTATTCCTTTAATATTTTTTTTAGTGTATGAAAAATAAAATTATAGTTGAATATAATGGTAATACACACACGCGTATACATATACCTGCGATGGTTGCTTCTAAACAGCATCTCATGATTGTAAGATCATGACTATTGGACGTGCTCTCACATTGGGCTGGGACGCTTGGGCAAAATGTTTGGATGTTGGTGATTAATCTCCAACACTCCAACAAATGCGTGCCATCCACCTTTGACTTTGTCTAAGAAACACCTTCATGTGAATTATCAATTATGTGCTGTGGACCAAAGTTTTCCTTCATGTGAATTATCAATTATGTGCTGTGGACCAAAGTTTTCAAGTTCTGCTGAACATACTTGGACATTAACAAATACAGTCTTGGCCTTTGGAGCAGTGTATTTTTTGATCCACAAGCATCACAATAACTTAAACTACTACTGTTTGTTTAGTTATTCCGAAGGAATAATAATAATGAATCATGAGAAAATCTTGAATACTGGGAGGCCAGATCAATTGATGGATTTCTTTGTAATTGTTGGCTGGCTTCATCTGCACCATCTTTTGGCTTTTCGGAGACTACAGAAAAATCTGCACATTTTGGAATCAGATTCAGTTTCCTAACATGCATGAATTGCTCGGGACGTTGAAATTTACTAGATTCCTTTTTTTTTTTTTAAGCTTTTGCAGGCACGGATATTTTAGATAACTAAACATTGAAATAGTGCCCGGTTAGAAACAGAAGTCATCAAGAAAAATGATAAAGAATAACTCCATCTATCTACATTTACACTGTAATCGCAGAAGGCAAAAAAAAAAAAAAAAAAAAAGGTAATTTTTCATTTTGAATTGCACAAAAATTGTTTCTCAATATATGCAGTATCAAGTTAAAGAAAACTCGTGGGAAGAGTAGAAGTGTACAAACGAACAAACCAGGAACGCTACGCCTACAAATGATTGATGAGGTCACTTTGTTTGGTGGAACCTAATCCTGTCTGTTTTGATGAAAGAGTTAAACCATTAGAAATGAACATTTGCTGAAGTTCAAAGGGTAAGAAATCTTTATCTAAAATTATAAAATATTGGATACTTTCTCCATTTGGATTCACTTTTTCTTTTATTGTATATTCTTTTCACATCGTTGCTTGGACCTAAACTTGTCTGATTGTCATGATGAGTTGGACAAGTTTTGCTAGGTGAGAGAATTATATTAGTGCTACCTAATGGCTGGCCACACCAATAATAAGATGTTGGTGTTTTAATTACACCAAAAAAATATAAGGATTCGTTGCGACATGAATATGAGATCCCATGTATATTTATTTGAAGGAATGAACAATTGAAATTGAAAGAGTAGTATAGTCCTTGGCTAATACAATTACCTGTGTATACTAAGGATAAAGTAAAGCCAGCAATTGCAAGTGGAAAATAGTTTTGTGTCCATTTAAAGTTGGAAAACTTTCTTAATTTATTGTTTGATCTCTCCAAAAATTTGCTAAATATCCAATATCGGACTCTAGAAGATTGACCACCCCGTAGGAAATCCGCTTACGCCCATATTAACAATATGAATCCCAAAATAGTTTAGAGACCTGGGAGCTGATAAATTTTACGGGAGAGTAAATTAATGGTACAAGAGCCTATAGTTGGTTTGGTCCCGAAGCCAGTCCCTCTCTCAGTATACTTTTTATTAAATAACTGTTTGGTTCCTATCGAATTATAGAGCACTTACTTGTGGCCTGTAGGGAATGTATCAACAGACGAAACATCAACAACACCACAAGATTCAATATTAATTTGCAAAAGACATGCACTTTTGCAGAAAGAAACAAGCTACATAAAGCTTAGCACTTTTCAATAAAGAAGAGGATTTGTTTTCTTTTTTGAGCAACTTTAGAAAAAGGATTACGTTAGTTGCCTAATGGAAGTTTGGTTTTTAATCATCCATTAAAAACAAACACTCAACCTTACACAGTCACTAGTTAAACATACAAGCACGAATTCAGAACCCGTGAAAAAGACAAAACCTAGTTTAATCAAATAGCTTAGCTAAGGGGATAAGGTTGAGTTACGTAGCAACAATACAATGAGCTCTCAATACCAAGAACATAGCCTAAAATTACGCAACAAAAGCACATGGAGCCAGGAAAGAACACGGCATGGGCTCCAGCGTGACACTTGCACCGAACCATGACCTAATTTTTCCAGGTAACAATCGATAATCGTGGACCATAACGTACCCCAGAAACACATCATCCCAAACGTTATCTCCCACTGCTAAAATTAATTTGCATGCCAATGAACCTTTGTTAATTAATGTTATCTACGTAGGTTCAATCTCCTTGGCTACGTTTAATTTGCACTACGATAATAAAGTCAGTTTATTTTAAGTCCACTGAATGTGAATTCCAAAACTGCTACTGACTACATAACCAATTTCCTATGCAATAGTAACCAAAAGAAAAAGAAAGAAAAATGACTTCCACATGGGCTTCGTTAGGTAACGAATACAGAATATAGATTGAAAAAAACGTAGTTGCATCAAAGCATGGGAATCATACTTAAAACTGATTCACGGGTGCTTCACAGGAGTCATAATGCAGTCCCCTATTTAATTGGTTCGATGAAAAAAACATTAAAAAAATGTACTTTCTGCTGGCATGTAGCAACAAATGATTTTGCAGACAACTCGACATAATCAAAGTCGATGATTATGATCATCACCAATATTGAATCGTCACTCTAATTAGCTGATTATGTTGAAAGGAATTATAGTTCTACAGCCTAATTATAGATTGTAGAATGCAATATGGTGCTGAATGATGATGTTCCTGTTATTCTGTCAACCATTGCAATAGGAGTACGACAAAATGCAAATCTCGTTAAAAGGTTTGGATTCTGGTCCGTCCTAATCATTCACTCTGGCCACAAAGAACAGTGTTGCTATATCTCAACAGAATTAGATCAAAGAACGTTAAAAATTTGTCAAATCTCCACCTGCACACCAAAACCTCTTGGCCACTGCAAATAGACCTGATGTTAGTACGCATAACCTAATTTATTTTTTCTATTATTTTTACCAATTCAGAGAAAAAATTTTAAATGGACCCCGTTTACGGGACCTTGTGATTTAAAATAAGACCACATAAGTTTCCTTACATCATTTTCTTACATTAGTATGTATCACTTTGCTTATTTGGCCCTCATCTAAACTATAAGGTTCATAGGTGGAGCTGTGAACGTGGTCCACCTAAGAATCTCCCCAATTCAGAGAGCTCTTTTCTTTTTTTTTTGAAAAAAATTAAAATCATTTTTAGAAGTGAAGAGGAAGTGCACAGCCATTGGTTAAGCCATCCTTTCCCAAATATTATGCTAGTATTAGGTAGTTAAACGATGCAATGTGCTCTATAGAAAAAGGGTCAGTTTGTAGAGTTTATATTGTTCACGTCTGATTATAGCTTTTATTATTCTTATTTTTTTTTCTTGGCAAATACTAAAAGAAGCACTCAGTTAAGATGAAAATTTCCCATGTTACATATCAAATTTTGGTACATTTTCAATTTGACGTTTCCTTCGAGTAATCTTATATCGTATACTCTCCAAGGGGGAAAAAAAAAAAAAAACTTAAAAATTTTATTCTGAGGTTATTGGTTCCGTCGATTCGATGAAGCAAACAGAAACATCCCGACATGAAGTACAAGGAAGGAACATCATTGCATGTCTAATTCATTTTCATGTATGAGGTTTGCGGCAATAAAGTCCAAGATATTCAAACTATTAAGGAAACCTTCCCCATGGTTTGTGTAGAACGACAAAATGGTCCGCTTTAAGTGAAATTAGAACTAAGTAACTATAGAAGAAATTAACATAAATATTAGATTGTGAAAACAATATCATCCTCATTACCAGGATAATAAACTTGCTATTTGTGCATATTAAATCATTGTAAAATATTCCTGATGAGTATTACATACCTCTGTCGTATTAGTTAACTGTCGTGTTGTAAGTAATACATACTGTCTGAAAATTTGCACGAACAATGCAACAAAAAGAAACATAAATCTCACAAATTTCACCAACTCCAAATAGAAATTATCTCAATGATATAAATGTCAGCACAAATCGCTATATAAAGGAAGTAAAGTATTGAATAAATCACCAAAAGCTTCTATACATCAATTGGACCTCTATACCTACCTGGCTATCACCTTTACTGCTGTTAGAGAATAACATAAAACTGCCCATCGTGCCACTGTGCTTATAAATCAGCGTACAAGATCATTTTAAAGTAGGGCATATATATCCTCCCAAAGCATCCACTCATATCTAAAATGGAAGATTTAGTTCTTTAATTAGAGCCGACATACTGAATACACGATGTTCCTTGACTACATCAATAAAATGACGGAATTATGGCAAAACGCTCTTTAGGGTAGTTGTCAAACTTTCTTAGATACCACCTATGTGTTTCAGCAGCTGCAAAAACAAGATTTGCCACCTGCAACCACAATCAATTATGTCAGATGAAAGCTGCAGACTAAAACACAAATTACTAGTTAAAAGAAATCCCATAGTCAAGGATGACAGTAATTATTGAATATACTATGAGAAAAAGAAGGGAGAAACCAAGTCAAAACCAATAAAGGAGAGAGAGAGAGAGAGAGAGAGAGAGAGAGAGAGAGAGAGAGAGAGAGAGAGAGCCAAAGAGCTCATACAACGAATCCAAAAAGCAACCATATCGTAATGTCCGAACATCCACTGGCAACCAAAAGACCACCATATATGACCTTCATTATCACAAGAATTCAAATTATTAACAGATTTTGTCTAGCATTGGAAAATAATCAAATGCCATATCACCAGAGAGAGAGAGAGAGAGAGAGAGAGAGAGAGAGAGAGAGAGAGAGAGAGATTCACAATTCTAGAAGATATGAAATAATGCATTGCAAAGGAAAAGAGACATACAATCTCGGCCAGATAATGAGGGCTTGAAACATATCTAAACCAATCGCCATAAGGAATTTTGTAGTCATCAATCTCCTCTGAGCTCTCCCGCAATAAGCTCTGGTTTAGAAACAAAATTACACAGCATATTTGACAATTAATGACCAAACATGGATGCAAGTATCAAAACTTAAGTAGGGTTCCTCGATGTAAAATCTTAGATGTCTATTCTGCTCTCAGAAGTCCAAGGAACGTGTTGCAGAATAACAAAGAACAGGACACAAGAGACACCTGCCACCGCAGGTTTAGGGAAATACAGCTTTGCATCAGCATGTACCGAGTAGCTTATCATATACTAAACCCATGTGAACCATCTTGCACAGAACAAAAACTCATCTTTTACGGGAAAGCTTGATAATTTTAAAATTAAAGCTTCCTCTGAATACCCCAGAGAGACACATTAAAATGTTTTTGTGATTTAGTATTTGAGTCTACCACAAGACCAAGAAAATTTTCAAGTAAAGCAACCATGTTGTCATATTCTTTGACCATTCAATATTATTGAATGAAGCTACAATGAAAAGGTAGGTAAAGAAACATGAGATGTACAGAAATGAAGTTCCACGTTCGATACAGCTTCAGAAATGTGATCTGGAATCAATAGTGTCTTTCAAAAACGCTGGACTCAGGAATCTCAACCTTAAGCTCATATATAACTCTACAACGACTATATCAAGAAACATTAACAATTAATCACAAGATTTGTTGCTTACTAGAATTGCATGACAACAGCGCTGATGAATCCAGCCCCAAAGGAAAATAGCTGCACCTAACCAAGCATGCCATTTGAGCTTCAAAAGAGGGTTGACGAATCCCCACCAATTAGATTCACCAAATTGCATCTGGTCCTTCCCTTTAACTAGTAGCTCTCGAATCAAATTTGAGGCAAACTCGAACACCTCTGACACATGAGTACAGCAGAGTGATAATGGGCCTGCTGTATAGAAACTAAAAAAAGGAAAAAAAAAATCAGAAAATATCCAAAGGGTCTGCATTAATAAAGATATTGTACACATTACATAACATAAGTGGTGAAAAATTCTACAATCGCAAATAGAAGTCTGATTGCTTCACAATCACATCTTTGCAAAGAAAACTATGGAGGTGCTATTTCATGGCATTTTGTCGGTTGATTGTAAGTTGAGATAGAAGTTGTCACCACAATTTATTAATCCATTCAAAAGAATAAGACCAGTACCATCCAAGAACTCATAATTACTTATCCTGTAAAGCACGTTAAAATTCTAGCTACTAAATTAAAGCCTTCCATGTTCTTTATGAATGACCTTCACCACAGAACTTGTCTAATTTCACACGTGAATATCAGAAATAATCACTTTAACGGAGTCTAGCACACATTTCAATGGCGTGAAATGATTATAATGTTTTCAGGAACATATTCCTTGAATAAAGTGTTAAAGAGACCTTTAGATATGCAGCAAGCAAACAAGCTTGTCGATCACACCTCTGCTCATTTTTACTTACTCAAATTCCTGAACAACATAATCTTTACATGTTATCCAAGTTGCAAAAAATTAATCATCATGGTAATAACATCGACGATGTCTCTTTGGACGAACCGGCTCATTGAACCCTACCAACACTCATAATTTTTTTTTATTTGACTATTTACCCCTGCATATGTTAATTCTTATCCACCTCAGCAGAAGCAAAGAACCATAAGCAGACATGTAAAACCTTACAAAACAAGTATAATGTCTAAACTATAGATCCAATACTTTTGGGAAAGGGAATAAAAGGCCAGAACTCACAGTAGGCCTGTGAAATAACCAAAAATGTGCATCCGAGCTGAAGGACTATACTTGAAGACATATATCGTTTCATAAAGGCGTCTCAGTACTTGAGCTTCCATTAGTAAAAGCAGAAAAACAGATATCCAACTCCTGTATCTCTGTTTTATCTTCATTGAGGAAGACCCATGCAACCACAAGGTATGTGAACCCCCAGTCAGATAGCTGGTAATACTAGAAAACTGCAGTGGTTGAGAGACCAATGGCGCCATATTGTATGCATAAAGCCATGTTGCCAGCAGCAAGAATGTTGTCCAAACAACAGCCAATGCATAAAAATGACAGAAGAATTTCTGAGGGACAGTGAATTTCTGCTATTGAATAAAATATTATTTAGATTGCACCAGGAATTGCTGAAGGATAGGATAAAACAGAATTTTCGACGAAGAATCTGTCAAATAAGACAGAAACTATAGGAATTCATGAAAAACGGAAACTTTCAGATTCGGGCTATAAATATTTAATCAAAGTTAAAGCCAACAACTAACAAGAAACTCAAATCAACTCAATGCTGCAAAAAATGATAAGCAAATGTGACTTTTAAGCAAAAGTTATGATTCACATGCTACATTAGTATGATGGTGTTAATTTTTGGCCGGTGGCTCAAAGCATTAGAAGAAGATATTTTACTTTAAAGAAAACACAACAGACGCAGCAGAATGTAGTGATGGACTAAATCATTGCACGCAGTTATCACATGAAGGACTAAATCACGGCACGCTGTCATCAAGTAACCAAGATCTTTACAAGTGTAGAATAGAAAAATTGGAACATGCAATGTACATCGTAAAAGAGCAACCTAATACACTCACAGGCAAATAGTACATATTCTTCAATACACGGTAGCTAAGGGTTACATTCGTGCAATTTGTACAAGGATTCATATCCAACAGTTGATCTTCACCATTTATTTTCAGAAAAGACTGAATCTTGACCTTGAACTACACTCTACAATGACCACTCTAATTATTCAGGCAATATCCTCCGCTCTGTTTATGGCTTTCTTAATAACAACATATAGGAAAAATCATACAAGCATTAGACTAATAAAGTTTAACACAACTCTGTTCCATCAAATGCACATAAATATATTAATCAGCACACGCAGAATTACTACAATAATTAGACAGAATGCAGTCCAGATATTTTATTATCAATCTTACATAAACGGGTCGGTCAAGAAATTTACTGACTTACTGATGATGATGTCGACTGTATAGTCTTGCCTCGTCCGGCAAACCCAAGTAAGAAATTATGGAACCTATTGAGCTTAGACCATGGTATAGAAGCTACGAGAATTGGCAATGTCCCTGCAATCCATGCTACTCTCAACAACATAACCAAGTTCAAGTCCATTTTTTTCGAACCCAAGTATTTTTCAACCGAGTTTTTATCAATGGCAACTCCAATAATAATGATCAGATTGACCGTTCATAGTACTGCAGGAGAACATGTGAGCGGTTATTTATATGTTTCTTATTGGGGAAACAAAGAAGCTGTGAATTTACTGTTGTCACGGGAAAACAGAAGAGGGATACAGTATAAAGCACTTTCCAAGATTGGAATAGATACTAGGCGTGACGTGAGAGGCTCGAGATTCAAGAAAGCGTCAAAGCTTGTTTCTTCTTCTGATGATTATTGTTATTATTAATTCTTTTTTCTTTTCGAGGAATTTTGCTTCAGAGCTCAGGGAAGAGAGAACTCCACCACACCTAGCAGAGGACGACCGAAAACCGAGAGCCGGAGACAGAATTCTACTGGCTATGTCTTGTTCCTATCAGGTCACATGTTATCGGGCTTTGGAGCTAGGAACATGCCCAGCCCACTTGCGCCCACTTAACCCAAGATGGAAAGGCAGACTAATTCCATGGCCCAGCCCGGGAACTATTATTTCAGAAATTAATATGTTGCACAGTAAAATTGATGAATGTCGAGTCGTTTAGTGCAAATGGTATTGAAATAAATAATGCTGCCTTTCTTTCCTGTTTCAATTTGGAATCTAGAGTGTAAATTTACTCGGTTTCCAATTAAAAGAGTGTGTATTTTTCTATCAAAGCAAAATTTTGGTATATTTTCTCAAGGATGCTTGATTCATTTGGAGAAATTAATGGGTCACAACATAACTACGCATATTGAAGTTAATACAAGTCAAACAAAACGCCAAAAAAAAAAATATATGTTATTGTCCTATTGAACTTTTCAAGTAACAAATTGGTTTGGATCAGATTTATCAATTAATAAAAAAATTTCACATGGTTATAAGAGAATTGTCACCACTCGTGTCAAAGTAAGTTCATAACCCAGTAATTACTATATTTCAAGAAGAAAACGAAATGAAATGAATTAGGCAAAAAGTCGTTTAACAAAGATGAATTGAGGAAAATTTGTGAAAAAGGAAAAAGAAAGAGAAAGAGGGGGAGGGAGGGGAAGAGGCACGACGCACATAATAAGAAAGAAAAACATGTATACAGAAGGGAAAAAAAAAAAAAAAAAAAAAACAGAAATTCCAGTCTGGTTTAAACACTGCTATTTTCACATTCTATTAATAGTGCAGAAATAGAAAGAGGAGTAATATAGGTGAAAAGTATTAACAGCTTTGAGGGCAAGAAAACCGTTGGATCACCGTCCACCATGATCCTCGGCTACCCCCTCCTCCTCCTCCTTCTCTTCTTCTATAACTGTAAGTTTCTCTAATCTCCTTCTTCTTTCCCAGAACCTACTCGTTCTTCTAAGTCTTCAAACTTCTTTATAGAATCTGGTAATACTATATTTCAATTTCGTTCTAATTTATGTTGTTACTAAATGGATGAAAACCTCGCTATTGCAATTTGCTACACGCATTCCTTTGTATTGTTTCATTTCAGAATTTTGCATTTCTTTTTCTTTATTAGTCTCGTAGTGTTGGCTTCGTTTGGATGGTAGTTATTTAAAATATTGTTCGGAATGTTATTCTGGCATTATAGAAACATTGGCATGTAGAGAAGGTTGAAAAATGATACAATTCTTCAGATTTCAACAAGAAGCGTATGATATGCGATTGTTGTTGTAACAGCTGCTGGGCACTTTTTTTTTTTTGTTGGTTGTGATTGCTTACTACAGCTGAAATATAATTTCATAGGTTCAGGAGCTCGGTTGTGTGGTTATTGGGGATTAGAAAGTTAATATTATATTCTTGATTCAAGAAAATATTATAGGAAAATCAAGAGTTCCATTTCTTTTGTCAAAATAAGGGACAAGAAAGAAACAAAATGTCAATTCAAAAATTATGCGGCTTGAAACTTGAGAGTTGTTCATAAACTGTCACAAGTTTTTCTGTGTTCCCTAGGAATTTTCTTTGATTGGTTCTGCGGAAATTGACTTCAATAAAACATTTTTGTGGGTGTTAGGCTCTAAAATATAACATGTGAATTACTCGTGCTGGGCTCTGAACTGTCAACAATGCAGTATTGTTCTTTCGAATGCATGCTGTAAACTTTTAATGTTTGAAATTTTGCTTTTCTATGGTGATGTCTGCTTCGTTTCTGACATGAGGGTTAATTTAGTTGCACAGGTTACCTTGTATCCTGACCCAGTTCTAAAAAACTGGACGCATTGAAGCCGCAAATTCGGTTTTTTTTTTTTAATAGTATGAGCTGCTATCTTAACATTTAAGTATGGGGCAATTGGATATCATCCTCAATACGATTGATTCTGTGTTTAGAGAGGTATATGGTTTGCATTGACCATGTGAATCTCATCTGAGAAACTCAACTATTCATAATAAAACTATTCTGATTGGTTTCAGTGTGCAACATTTGTCATGATTGGTGGCTACAGTTGTTTTCTCTCCTCTGATTAATCAATTCTGTCTGATACTTGCATCATTTTCTTCATTGCCAAGACGAGGTCTTAAGGTGTTCAACTTTGATTTTTTGTGTTTGACCTAGATCTTTTGACTGAACAACTTAAATGCACTATAACTTTAGTATCTCAGAATTGTTTTTTTGAAGATAACTGCTTCTCTTGGTGCCTTGCTCAAATGAAAGGAATAATCTTTCAGTTGCCGAACCTCCGTCGATTTGTGTTTTTTCTTGCGTTCTGGCATTTGATCAACTAATTGAACTAAGGGAATTAGTTTGACATAACATCTTAATGGCTAATCTAACAGGAATATTTTAATTACTTTGATGCTATTATTGGTGTTGGGCCCATTATTATGATTCCGGAAAAAGGAAAAAGGAGTACAACAAAAGGGCTAAAACAAATATAACCATCATTTGCGTGGGAATGATTGTGACTTGGTTATGCAACAGAAATGGTTATTTCCACTTGGTAAATTTGGTGGTTTGTTATGATATATTTGATTATCCGTGTATGCAGGATGATTTTTAAACGAAGAATAAGATAAATACGTGTTGCAGAGTCATTCTGTTCTAAAGCATCTAGAGTCTGCCTTTTGACGTGAAGAATGGAGGATGGTGGACAGCAAGAACGCAGGAGACAGAGGACAGATTACTACAAAGGGCCCACTCTGCAGCAAGTGATTACTGTCTGACTTAAGAATTTTACCCTTCTCCCCTGTCTCCGTTGGCATAGGGAAGAAAGACAAGTATTCAAATTGCAATAGCTTTTCATTTTGACGTTTTCCTTAATGGAGGAATTCCTGCTGAATACTGCTTATCGGTTACTGCAATTTCTTTCATTGGTGCAGTGGAATATGATCCTGCATTATCAGATTAAGGAACAAATTGCTTTCTTTATGAATACAAAGAACATGCTGTTACCCAAAAGGGATGCTGCCACTGAAGAGAGGGTAGCCTTAGATGAGCGAGATACAACAATCCAGCAGCGAGATGTGGCTATGAGCGAGCAGGACAATGCCCTATGAGAATGTGATAATGCCATTGCTGCCCTCCAGTTCCAAGAAAATACTATAAATGGTGCGTTAGGTTGTGGCATTCAACGTGCAATGAAACACTTGAACCACCCCACAAATCCTTGTGCCAATAATGAGCAATCTGCATGCAAGATGAGGGAAGGACACATAACTGATGCCTTTCCTATTACAGCAATTTCATCTGAAGCTGCCAGGTCGCACCTAGCAAAATGAACAAAAGTGGACAATATAATCTCAACGAGGTCTGCAAAATCACCTAAGAAGGCTAAGAAGGTGGGTGAGGATCTGAATGTCACAACTGATGGGTCAAAGGCTAAGTGGGATGCTCTGGATCTAAGTTCTGTCAACCAGATCATTTTTGACGAGTCTCGAATGCCAATACCTGTTTGCACATGCACTGGTGTAGCTAGACCGTGTTACAAATGGGGAAATGGGGGCTGGCAGTCATCTTGTTGCCGCACCTCCTTATAGAAGATGAGTGCAAGTGTTTTTAGTAGATTGCTTACTAGACTGGCAACAGGTGGTCATGGTCTATCAATTGCTCTTGATCTTAAAAACTACTGGGCTAAGCATGGTACAATTTGCTATGTTACCAATAAATGACCGTTATTGATGGTCGACAGAGACATTGTACAGTGTTCTGTTAAGAGCATCAGGCTCTGAATTTGAAAATTTTAATTTAATTGTAGGTTGAAACCACGGATATAATCTGTTTACAGGTGCAAGCTTGTTTGGTTAATGTTCTTTATGCATGTAAAGCTACCCCTGCAGAAGGGAAATTTTGTCTTAGTGTTTGAACATGTTCATGTTGAACATCAGGTGCCATCAACGTATATTGCTTCCTAAGCAGCATTACACTTGGCTTCAAGACTAATAATTGGAGTAACGTCGCGAATGGATGTTTCTTTTGGTTGACTAATTAGCCAACAATTGAATAAACACTATTTGTTTGGCGAAAGAGCCATTGAGCAGATAAGTTTTTTGAGAAACAAAGAGAATTTCAACTGAATCTGTTAGAATGTGTTTGGTTCATGGGATCCCTTGTCATCCCATGTTTGATTGGGGTTTTCAAATAGAAACAATTATTTTCTTTGTGCTACCACAACCACAAAATCAATAATCCCTTCGGGTGGGACTCGTGTGTAGCTCCATTACCGTCAGATTCGAGGCTGCTTAGGTTTGAAGTAGTTTCAAAATATGTTTGTTTTTAGCAAGCCTTGTTTTTTTTTTTTTTTTCCTAATGTATCTTTTAAGTTGAATCTCATCCATCCGACTCTCTCCATTTGTATAAGGCCTAGGGATTATTTTTGAATGGATCGGGTCCATGTGAACCCTATGGTCCAGATTGAGCCAACAAGGCTCACCAAGCCTTGGTGAGCCTTGTTGGCTCAATCTGGACCATAGGGTCTACATGAACCCGATCCATGTAAATATGTCCCAAGGCCTAGCGTATATGCTCAGCCAATTTTTTTTCCTCGCCCCTAAGGTCCTCACCACTGGTCCGTGAAAGCTGGGGAGCAGGGGACTGCCGACTACAAGACTAGAACCTGTACCGTAAGGACGGCAAAACCAAATCCAACACATTCTTTTGTATGTTTGGTCAAATTGATTGCTGATAGTAGACTAAAATCATGAAACGAATATGCGTTTTCCACCTAATTTACGGGGAAAAAGCGGAGAACAGGTTAACTGGTAAACGTATTGCATTGCATTTGCATGGCCGCAAACATTGACTAGTAATAGGATAAGAAACTGCACAGTAGTTCTTTGGTAATCTGTCCTTTGGGACCACATATAAAGCTAAGTAAAGTCTTCAATTTTCTCCCATCATTCTCGGAAATTGATTTTGGCTGGTTATGCATGCATTTATTTGTTCATCGACTTCTACTTAATTCATGCATGCACATCTTTTTGTGGAATAATTAGTTTGTTGTACGTGAAGCTATACATTACACACATTTACATGTATAAATGTGTGCGTACGCGTACCTCTCGTATTTCAACTATGAAGAGGCTAAATGAAGTAGGTACTACTGGTTAATTTGATTATGCTCGTGAGCTAGCTATCTCCCATTTTCCGCCTAATTTGGAGCAACCCTGAGGAAAAAGCAACAGGGCCAGGGCCATATTGAATGACGAAACGAAGATTAGAAGAAAAAAATTGATAGATTGGCGTACGTGAGAAGGAATCAAGATCAATCTAATAACTAGCCCTGTCAAGTCGTACGAGTATCAAGTCCTAATTTCAAGTGGGCCAAGTTTAGCCAATTAAATGGGGCCATATTCACTTTGCATTCATAATTGATGTTTGACTATTGCTAAATGGCTCTCCATCGGAGCGGATAAGTTTTCTCGGGTCCACAACAGCTTTCATACTGCCACGTGTTTCTGTATCTTGGTCCACCAACTTCGTGTCAGCCCAGTTATTGTCCTTGATGACCGACCTGATCTCAGCCACGTGGAAATTCGTTTGACCTTTTTAGCTTTGTATTATATTTTAAAAAGTTAAAGACGGCTACTATGTTTTTTCCTGTGTCCACGTAAATCCTCTAGAAAGATAAATACGATTTTCTTTTCTTGGCTAGTTGTAAATGATATGTCAAAAAAGCGGGGGCAAGAGGATGGAGAAAAATGTCATCGAAAGCCCAAAGCATATACTCTGACTCGAAAAGAAGGCCATGGACAATAATAATCTTCTTAAGGGTGTTTGGTTTAAGGAAATTGAAGCAGGGAATGTATATCAATAGTAATGATATTTATTTTTGATATTTATAAAATAATTATTACTATTCTTTAATAATAATAAAAGTGATTAATTGACGTCTCTTTGATTATTTTCAAAATATTACACTATCAGATTCATTAATTTTTTTGAAAAAAATAATATCCATTCTATTACTAAACTAAATATATTAGAGAAAATTATCAAAATTCATACTCATAGTTGAGTTAATGATATTTATAGTGATAGTGATTGAAAATTTTGAACCAAATACATCCTAAAAAAATCACTATCAATTTGTACATTAGTCTTTGATTTTATATAGACGTCACTTGCATTATAATCTTGCAACCATATCCTTTCCGTTCAAATAAAATAAAAAGATATACATACATTGATTATTATCATTAAATTCTCAAAACAAGCCCAACTTTTGTTTGTCAGAAGGGACATTATCCAATTTTATTTTGTTAAGACTCGAAGCAGTTTGTTTCCAAATTATCAGTCCAAATTATCAGTGCGAGACTCTTTTTTCCCGACATTTCAACCTAAAATTTTCTACTGAAATTAAATATTACGTTATTTTTCTTCCTTTACTTCCTGTCTTTCCACGTGTCAAACTATGCATGTATAGCGTAAATGATGAACTTGGATTTGGCCCGAATTTTGAGAGGAGAAAAAAAGGATTATTTATTTTCTATTTTTTGGTAACAAGAAAGATTTATGTTTCATGTTTCAGATAACAAGAGAAGGAAACCAAAAAGAAGGAACTTACAATGTTTGTTTGTACTTGTATATTCTTCTAAAATTTTAATTACGTTTTTTAGTTAAATTTTTATCTCACATGTATATTTAATAAAAATAATCTTTAAAATTATTATAATAACATTTTAAAAAAATTGATTGCTTAGACTACGTAGAGCGTACTTCAACGGTCAGGACAATGCAGCATGAATATTGGCTTAGACTACGTTAATTGTTTAATCGTGGATAAGGACCTGATTGCTATAATTACATTCAACTATTCTGATTTCCTTGATCCAAAAAAAAAAAAAACTATTCTAATTTCCACATCACAATATACATTTGTTTTCTATCATTATCTTTTGTTTTTTTTATTTTATTTTTTGGTAGAACAAAATTATTTGCTTTCATTCTCTTCGAAGTAGTGTCTTGATCAGTAGATTTTTCTTGAGTGGACCGAGTTTACGGGTACGATGAATAGGAGAGCCACCAATGTTCGGTAGATGAGAGAGTCACCAATACTCGTAAGGATCACCGAGCATTGGTGACTTTCCTATCCACTGTTAGGTCCACAGTGAGACTCGTGGACTTGATCCACGCCAAAATCTCTCTCAATCAGAGCATCATGGACAAGTTTTGCCATTCTAAAACATTGAACTTTTGCATACGAGTTCCGTTTTCTTATTTTGCAAACTAAAAGTAGGGAAAACGGCTTCTTGCGTAGGCTTTTAGGCTTTACGCGGTTATAGTAGAGCCACGTTATTATCTTTTAAATTACGTGCACTATTATGAATAAGCTTTGTCATCATATCCCTCCTAAAATGCTGTAGATCCAAATATGACCCTATCATACATCCGCATGGGAAATACGTATATGGATCTAATCCACGAGTGGAGTTGTGGATTCTGTAATTCAAAATCAGTCATTTAACCAATTAGGTGGATCATGAGTCAGCCACATATAATTCATAAGAAAGGTGACTGATTTTGAACCACATGATCCGCCCTACCCATAAACCAGGTTCATATAAGTATTTTCTCATCCACATCACAAATTCACAGCTATTATCACAAATGAGTTTGGAACTTGTAACCCAACCCCAATCGATATGTAAAAAATGCTGTGAAGCAAAAATTATCGTGATATTGGTTAGAGTTAGAGTTTTTTGTTATATTTTTTTGGTGTTATACTCGTACAACACTTAAAGACATTGACATGTGCATTCTCACTAAATGTGTTTCCTAAGAAAAAAACACGTCGCTCTCTTGGCTACGCTAATGTAATGTGAGCGTAACACCACAAAAGATAACAAAAGAGCCATATAACTCTAGTCAAACCTGGGAAACTGGGAAGAGAAAATAAAATGCCTGCCTGTATAAAGAACAAATGAAAATTATTATATGACCTAAAAAAGAGGTACACAATTGGATATATATATTTTTTAAAATACCTGTTCCAATGTCTATCTGAAGCACACATGATTACACCCGTGGATATGGTAATTTTGCTACAGTTGTATCTGAATCCTATATGCTTACTCGTACAAGAAATGCTTTGCAAGGCAAGCAAATAACTTGCTGTCGACAATTTTTTAAGTTTGAGGATTTATCTTACATGTTTGGATTGTTTTTCATATTTAAATGTTTTTCCAAAGAAAGCGGTCAGGTTCCCAAATTTTAATTGAGATTGGAGCCAAAACAATTTGGCTTGACTGGCCTGTTTGCTGCCCAAAAGTACGAGGAATTTTTCATGGGATGCTGTAAATCCTGTTGTTGTCCACAAGCTTCCCCACCCAAAAGTAAGACTATGTTCAATTGAGACCTGTGGGGCCTACGTAATTATTGCTTGGACGCAAGAAGATTCTCAGCTATCAGCTTCCTTAATTGCATTACTAACAATGTAATTATTGCTTGGACACGAGAAGATTCTCAGTTATCATCTTCCTTAAATTGCATTACTAATCGATGTGGCAAAGAAAAGTTTGACATCTGAATTTCATGGATCTCAATTAATCACAACAGTCCAATTGTTAAGTCTACCATAGGTAAGCGATGCCATGGACTAAAAGAGTATCCAATTTATGATATTTTGGCAAGATTAGCAAGTTGTGATTCACTCATATATTGTTGGGGTAAAATGACGAAACTTGATTAATTGCATTGTAATTAAGCGGAAGTAAATACGGTTATTTACTAATTTGCACGTTAATGCTGCAATCGTTTAGTGGTTTCCTGTAAAGGACATTAGTCTGCTGGATTGGGAGTTAGTTGCGCAAACATAAGACTATGTTGAAAATTCTTACATGGACTTTTACATGGATTTATCTATGGTTCACCTGTAGGTCTTGTGATCTAAAATATTCTTACATCAAATGTGCATCATTATATTTATATGGTATTTTTTCAAATCACAAAGTTTGCAAGTAAGATTGTAAAACCGGTCCATGTGAAAAATTTGTACAGTCATATCTACTTCTTATGCATTTAGCAAATTTGTCAACACAATTACGCTAGTGCAAACTGGATATTTGAGTCAAAAAAAGTTCAAAATCACTCTTTAGCCAGTATACTGAAGGAATTAGCCTAGTTTTTGAACAAACATTTACTAACTAATAAATTCAATTGCACGAAATATTAAAACGAATTGTATTTTTAGCTAAGCTAATCTTGCCCCTATTAAATAAAGAAAAATCACTTATCCTGTGGTAGTCCATTTTTTTGAAGAAAAGATAAGCATTATAGTCATATAAATATTTGACTTTTATTTTTTAGCCTGAAATGGAATTTGGATGTTTTATTTGAACAGAAATGAACTTTTAGAAAAATTTACCGTTTGTTTGCTAAAAAATTTACTCTTCAAAATTTGTCGAAAATTGTTCAATTAAATATATTTAAACGTCATTTTTTTAATAGATTCAGCATTATGAATGATCATCTGCAAATCTTTGACCGTTATTTTCTAATACTGTAATGGGACTGTAAAATCTTGAAATAATTTATTATTTGTTTACATAGAAATATTTGCCTTCTTAAAATGGCCAAGAGGATTATTGATATTCGGGGGTGAAAAAGAACGCGAGGCAGATAGTAATGAGAGAGATCCAATGCTACAAAACCTGCGGTGATAGAGGGGGAAAGATTTGGGAAATGCAGTCGGAATGAAATTGAAATCCGCCCGAAATGCGGATTCCGCCGAAATGAAAATGGAATTCATAATAAATTCACGCGTCTTTTAGTAGTATAGTTACTTCTACCGCTCATCAGTTTCTTCTTTTTGTCATGAAATCCGTGTAAGTAATACTCGACTAACAATACTCGTACCTTCTTTTAGCCTTAGCTCAAGTCATCATCGGCCATTTTAGAGGGAAGGTGAAAGAGCAAAAAGAAACTTTTTAGAGAGAGAGAGAGAGAGAGAGAGAGAGAGAGTAACCAAAACACACACTGAAGAGAAGAGAAGAGAAGAGAAGAGGCTGCTTAATTTGGTCATCATCGTTGTCTCCGTCACCAACTTGATTCTCTCTCAGCTTGGATAGGACATTTTTCAGTATCAAATGGGGTGGTGGATATATTCTTTCTAATTCTAATTGTCTTCTGGATGGAAATGGTCGATTTTATCTCAATTTTCAGGTACGGTCTTGAAGAAAAAACTGGTAAAGTTTGCATCTTTTCGACTTGTTTATCGTTTATGTTGCCATCTTTGATGTTTTCCGGTCTAAAAAAAAAAAAAATCTGGGATTTGATCATTTTACTTTTTCTCAAGGTGTTTGTGTCCAAGTTTACATCAATCGCGTTGTAATGACGTTGAATGAGTTTAAATTGTGGCTTATAGGTTTTGATAGTTAAATTGTCTTTTTCATGTTCAGGTGGTTTTGAACTCTAGGTGAAAGTGCTTGTAAAATAGGCTCTTGTTGAAGGAAAATTTAAGAATAGCGTCAAAGTTGGGATTTTTGCAACCAAATGGATGGTAAGGGTGATGAGGCTAGTAGTGCCATGATGCAAAGGCTTCAATCATCATTTGGTACCTCATCATCATCAGTTAATAGACAGCCGCAGCAACAATTAGCCAGCACGATGAACCAAGCTGAGGTTCAACAGAATTCATCCCACTTTCGAGGTCAGATGCGGCAAATTTCTCCGTGTTTTAGTGTTGAAGGTAGCAAACGAGTTGGCATCCCCCCTTCCCATCCTCAAATGCCCCCGATTTCGCCTTACTCGCAGATCCCAGTAACCCGGCCAGGAAATCAGCCATTTGGTATGCAGAATTTTGGTAATAATTCAGGTTCAGGGCCATCGCATTCGCGATCTTTGTCACAGCCGTCATTCTTTTCTCTTGATTCATTGCCACCCTTAAGCCCTTCTCCTTACAAAGAATCCTCTTCCAATTCCATTTCTGAACAACATTTTTCAGCTGATGTGTCAATGGAGGATCAAAGTACCAATTCACAATCATTATTGCCACCATCGCCTTTCACCAGGGGTAATTCTTTACGGGTTGGGGAAAATCTTCCTCCCCGTAAGACGCACAGACGGTCTAATAGTGATATTCCATTTGGATTTTCTGGTGTCATCCAATCCTCACCACCACTGCTGCCATTAAGCAGTCCAGGTGCAACTATGCAGCCAAGAGAAAATTCAGTGGCTAAGCCAGCACAATTGGTTAAACGGGAATCTTGTTGGGAGAAAGTTAGCGACATCAATGCAGAGGGTATGGGTGAGAGGAAATCCGAGGGGGAGGTGGTTGATGACCTCTTTTCTGCTTATATGAATTTGGACAACATAGACGCACTAAATTCTTCTGGAACTGATGAAAAGCAGGGTACTGAGAACCGTGAAGATTTGGATAGTAGAGCTAGTGGAACAAAGATAAATGGTGGTGATAGCAGTGATAATGAAGCAACAAGCTGTATAAATGAAAGTGGTACAAACATGCAGAGATTAGGAATGTCCTCTGCGGGTGAGAAGAGGGAAGGTGTCAAGAGGAATGCTGGGGGAGATATTGCTCCAACTTCAAGACACTATAGGAGTGTTTCCATGGATAGCTTCATGGGAAAGTTAAACTTTGATGATGAGTCACCAAAACTGCCTCCATCCCCAGGAGCGCGTCCAGGGCAACTGTCACCAAGCAATTCTCTTGATACGAATTCAAATGCCTTCAGCTTGGAGTTTGGAAATGGCGAGTTCAGTGGCGCAGAACTCAAGAAGATTATGGCAAATGAGAAATTAGCTGAGATTGCTTTATCTGATCCTAAAAGGGCCAAGAGGTAATTAGTCCCTCATTTCTCATTATGCATTTACCAGTGCATTTGATTCTCTCTGCTGTTCCATGGACTTTAGGATCAATTATTCAGGCTTCATGAATTCACACTTCTTGTCATAGGATTTTGGCTAATCGTCAATCTGCTGCTCGTTCAAAAGAGAGAAAGATGAGATATATTGCAGAGTTGGAGCACAAGGTCCAAACTTTACAGACGGAAGCAACCACATTATCTGCTCAGCTGACACTATTGCAGGTAAAGGAGCAGGAGTGTTTTTGTGTATCCTCCTTTAAAGTATTATTTTCTTTCTGTAAGACTACTTATTGTGCATTTTTCAGAGAGATTCTGCTGGACTGACCAGCCAGAACAATGAATTGAAGTTTCGCTTGCAGGCCATGGAACAACAAGCACAACTCCGAGATGGTAATTAATGTTCATTTCTTCGATTATTTGATAAGCGTGCACTTCTAGTTTGCAATTTATGTGTCCTTTGGTTTATCTTGTAAAGCACCAGCACCAGCATGCATTTTGGTTGCCGGCAGGACCATTCGTTGTCCTTTAATAACCAAATCACTGATGATTGGTGATGCAATGACAAGTTTTATGGTTGGAAAGTTACCTATAAATGAATACATGTTTGCAGAAAAAATAATCACTTGGGCGACTGAAGGTTAAAGAACAAGTTTTGAAATTACTCTGGGTAGTTTGGAATTCTTTAAATAACTTGTTTGTCTAATCTTATTCAGTAGGTGGCCATTTATGTTGAAAATTTTTCTTTTAGCATTTCCCAACCCTATAACTTGTACAAATTGTAGGTATACTCTATTACTCTAGCCATTAATTGTTTAGCTATTGTAGTAGATGGGAATATTTTATTTTTCTGTTTTCCTGTGTTGCATCTACTGGAGGTAGACTAGTGGAAAGTTAATAACATTTGGTCTACCTCAAGAGCTCCCCTTTAACTGACACACTTAATGTGATGGTGATCATTGTTACCTTGTTTAGCCCGTCTAAGGAGTAATGAAGATGTTTTTCATTTAGGGGTGGAAAGCAGCTACTTTCCAGTGAAGATTTGTAAAACAATTTGGAGTTTTAATAATCTGCTTGTATCATGTAACCATAAAATGCACGCGTAACTTGGCTATATTGTTGTCACAGCTTTAAATGAAGCGTTAACTGCAGAGGTTCAGCGCCTGAAGCTTGCAACTGCTGAGCTGAATGGTGATATGTCCAAGTACCAGCAGGTTTCCATGAATTCTCAGATGTTTCAGTTGCACCAGCAGCAGTCCGCTCAACTTAACGTGCACCAGCTGCAGCAGCACCAGCAGCAACAACAACAATCTCAGTCACAACAGCAGCAACAAAGTGGCAGTACGCCTGCCAAGCATGAACCAAACCAATAAATTTGGTGGTTGTTTGGAGGATGGTTGCCTTTGATGCCCTTCTATTATTTTGCCCTTGCGAATTTCAAGTATTCATCAGTTTCTGTTTAAAACATTCATTTATTGTTTTGCAGTTTCAAACAAGAGAATTTTTTAGATCATGTTTTCATAGACAAATACAAATCCTGCATGGTTTTGCACACTGTTAGTCATACATACAAAAACCACCTAATATTTGTAGCTTTGGGTCGTGCTAGGGAATTATATGCTTGTGACCTGGTTTGTCATGTTAAGTTTGAAAACTGAAATGAAGTCTTAGTTACGTGAACCCTTCTTTCTTTCTTTCCAATTTTTTTTTTCGGGTGCAATGAGCATAAATATGTTAGTTGTTGCTTTTGAATGGTCGTTGTCCGCACGTTGTATGAACAGTTAAGTTCAATGTTTCTGGACCTGGATGAACCAAGACTCTGAACTGAGATAATAACATGATCTGCCTGGTACGACAAAATTATTGAGCAGGGATTCACATTCCAATGAATTGTAATTTTAACAAAAGGAAAGCTCCTGAAGGAACGCATTTGTTGTTCAATGGTATTGGATATGTTCTTTTTTAATTTTTTCGGAAATCAGAATATATTTTTATGCACGAATGGAACGTCAAAATACATACAACAAGGGATAACTATCCCTGCCACTACTGTGAGATCCTTTTGATCCGCAGGGGAAAGTTTCCTCCCCACTTCACCCCATTTTTCAATTAAAGTAAATTCCATCTTCAAACTGTAATCGTCTTGCATGATGGCTATATTCTTTACCAAAGATTTTACCATAGAGGAGAGGGGCAAGGAATGTACAAATGGCTGCTGGAATGTACAAATTGCCGCTGGTGAATTTCGACCTTGCATGATTGTCGGCATTGCTTATTGCGAAACTTTTTTGCATTTTACCTTTTTCAATGTCACCCAAGGCCGTAACATCGAGGGAAGTAATCATTCGATGTGAACGCATCGACTGCTGTGTCTCGATTCCAGCCACTATTAGAGTATTAGTCGTCCACGCGTTACTCAAAATCACACAAAGACGTATTTAGGACTTGCGGGAAGGTACGAAATTGTCTAAAAAAGGGTTTAGAAGGTGGTTTTTGTAGCAATTTTCACGCCAAACGAAAATTGCAACCATGAAAATTAAGTGGTCATGGTCTGCAGCTTTAATTGTGGGGGACTAGGACTCCACCTAAAAGTTATCTTTGACAATTCTTTGGGAAAACGGAAATAAAATTCGCATAGCCTAAATTTGGACCACCTATACTATATTATCTTGTTTAATTTCCACGTGAAGAGATGAAATGATAACACAAAACAGATCACTGAAATCAAGATCAGTTGGTCTTGACCACCAAAAGTCAACGTCAGGATGGCCGAGTGGTCTAAGGCGCCAGACTAGAGTTCTGGTCCTCGTGGTCGTGAGGGGGCGTGGGTTCAACACGAGTGAGTATTGGGTGCACCACGCGCGTCACGTGGCGTGTCACGTGGTGCACTAGAAACCAATCATACATCGCTAAATAATACAAGATATGACCCACCATTACCACATGGCGATAAATTATTGGTTCTAGTACACCACGTGGCAATGCACATGGTGTATTGTATACTTTTCCGGTTCAACACTTCTGACAACATTTTTTCTTACATTTAATTTCTTTATATCTTGGATTTCTTTTGCTTCTGCTTTCAAATTTGGTACAACTATGGCAACAAAATTTCTTTAATGTTCATTTAGATAAAACTTAAAACTGACATCTCTCGATAAAAATAAGTAATACGAATTAATATTTGATCCAGCCCAAAAGATTCCAAAACCATACTCTATTGAGGAAAAGAAAACATGGGATATGATAAAAGGTTCTCCTACATCAATAACGTGAACTTCGATTCATACGGAAAGGTTCCTACACATTTGCACGAAAAAATGAAAAGTAGAAGAAATAGAAAAGCTAAGCTTACATAATTTAGAGGGGAAAAAAATATAGTTTGTCTCGAAGCTTAAAAAATATAATGCAGAATAAGGTAATAAAAGAAATCAATCTTCTTCTAGTAGTAAGAAATTTTTTTGGAGATAAAAAAAAAAATTTTCTTTTTTTTTGTGATCAATGCTCGTTATAATATTCATTACAAAATATTTGCCGCACATAATTTAGAGTAAGACTCTAAATTCTTATCACACACAATCTGAGGTGTGTTCTCCATACTAACACTAAACACCCTTTATTCTCCTTCCTTTCCACTAATCACCCTTCTTCTTCTTCTTTCTTTCTTTTTTTTTTTTTCTTTTTTTTTCCTTCTAACTGCCAAGACCGGGATTCATACCTGAACCTTTGCAAGGAAACACCTTGGCCAACCAAGTAGAAGTAAGAATTACTGAGAAAGGAAATTGTGAAAAAAGTAGCAGGACAGAAGGTCTCAGGCCTGCCATACGGACAATCTTGATTAAAGCCCAATAACAGGCCCAAAAAAAAGCTGGCTAGCGTTAGGTACATCAGATGGCATCCTTCTTGTGTTGTGACACCTTCAATCTTCACCCTCGTCTTCTCGTCAGCTAAAAAGCCTAAAACCCTATTTCACAAGACTACCACCACAAACACAAACGCCCGAAGTTCCTAATTCAACCCGTTATGGACGGGTCTACAGCTGAGCCCAGTATGCTGGAGGATCCCCAAACTTCAAAGCCAGATGACGCTGTAGATCCGGCTCCGGCTCCGGCTCCGGCTGAGCTGACCCCAGAAGAGCTAGCAGCAAAAGCCATAGCTCCAGTTAAAAAAGAATTCCTTCGCCCACCGCCAATAAGATCATCCACCTCCCAACCTGACGACGCCGCTACTCAAACGGAGCCTAAGTCCTCCGCTTCTCTCATAAAAGAGAAAAAATCCAAACGTCAACTTAAACGTGAACGCCGTCAAGTACTCACCCTTCTCGTGCTCTTTTCGTATTTTTTACTTAAATAAGTCCCGAAAAGAAGCAGTAAAAATCTTTCTTCATAAATATATAATATTGATTGATTGCAGGAATTAAAATCTGCATTGCACTTGTGTCCGGAGGTTGCCAAGAATGGGGACGTGGGTTCTTGTTGTTATGGTGAAAAATGCCGTTTTAGCCATGATGTGGAGGCATTTAAGGCTGAGAAGCCAGCTGATTTGGAGGGTAACTGCCCCTTTTTGGAGATTGACGAAGGGCATTGTCCTTATGGTTTGGCTTGTAGATTCGCAGGCACCCACAAAGCTAAAAATGGTGTTGTTGCTGCTGGGAGTCTGAGGAATGAAGTTAATTCTTTGAATAAGGATGTCCAAAAGCTTCTCTGGAAGAATAAAATGAAGTTTCCTAAAGCTGACGCTACTCTCAAGCGTCTTGGACTTTCGGTAAAAAAAAAGATTTGATCTTTTGTTTTCCTGTGATTATTTTTGATAATATGTTTGTGTCTTTGATGATAAAAGAAGGGTCATCCCTCAAGTCGTGAGATTGGAATTTTTCAAGTTCCCTTTATTAGAGTCGTGTAATAGTTGAGTGCTTTTGTTATAATTAATGGCGCAGGGAAAAATGAAAAAATCGATGGACAGCGAGGATATTCAAGTTGCTGCAAATGGCTCTGCTGAGGAAAGTGTTAAAAACGAAGCTGCTGAAATTCGCTCCATTAATGATGTGAATTGCTGTTCTGAATTGTTGGAAGAGAATAAGCCAGAGAAGGTCGATGCAGCAACCGAAGAGATAAGACCTGTGAAGAAAGCAAAATCTTCGACTGATGATTCTTATTGTTCCAATGAAGTAAATAATGGTTTGTCGACATCTGGTGTGATTCATTGCATTGTTATTATCAAAACAATTTTTTTTTTTTAACTGGGACATTAGCAGTTGAAATTTTCTACTGAAACAGGTTATGGTGTGCGTGGGAAGGAGGATCCTAGGTTGAAGCCAAATGGATCAGACACAATTGCTATTGCTGATAATGTTACTGTAGAAACGGATAAAATCCTAAAATTACGTCCCTGTGAGAAAAAGCTCATTGACTTCAGAGAAAAGCTTTATCTTGCACCTCTGACTACTGTGGGGAATTTACCTTTCCGAAGGGTTTGCAAAGTGCTTGGAGCTGATGTGACTTGTGGTGAGATGGCAATGTGCACTAATCTTTTACAGGTTACCACATTTCTTCACTGACTAAATACTCACTTGTGTGATGAGATCACAGAGTAGACAATCTCTTGTTGATTTAGAATATGAGTATAATTGTACAAGTACCTTGACTTCGATCTTTATTACCCTACTTATGAATCATTTCTGTTGTTTACAATCTGGAAGCATCTTGTAGTTTTTAGTTGTAACACCTATGTGTTAGGATTATGTTGTAAACACATTGTGCACTCACAAAAAATACATATGTTCTCATATTCTTTGCCTGTCCTCTTTTTTTTTTTTTTTTTTTTGTTTTTGTTTTTAGCAATCAAAATTATTAGCTGTTTAGTAACTATCTAATTTTTTGACCCATGGAAACAGGGGCAAGCTTCAGAATGGGCACTGTTGAGGCGGCATTCATCTGAGAACCTTTTTGGTGTTCAGATTTGTGGTGCATATCCGGATACAGTTTCAAAAACTGTTGAACTCATAGAGCAGGAATGCTCGGTGGATTTTATTGATATTAATATGGGGTGTCCCATTGATATTGTTGTTAACAAGGGTGCTGGATCTGCTCTTCTTACAAAACCAATGCGAATGAAGAGTGTCATACAAGCTGCTTCTGGAACAGTTGAGACCCCAATAACCATCAAGGTGCGGTTTTAGTGAAACAAGTTAACCTATTGTCTTTTTATGCAAGTCACTGGCCATCATATGTAGATGATTTCTTATCACATCTGACGTTCAACACTCTTTTTTATGTCACCTGTAATTTTGATGCATATGCCACATGGTTTTGCGACAAGTTCCAATTTTATGATAACTTTTGATTTGCATCTGATTACATACTCCTTCGAGTAGAATCACTGAACATAAATCAGATACATAACTTGTGTGATGTAGGTACGAACTGGCTATTTTGAGGGCAGAAATCGCATCGATTCTGTGGTAGAAGATATCGGAAATTGGGGAGCAACTGCAGTAACTATACATGGTCGATCACGTCAGCAACGCTACAGCAAGCTTGCTGATTGGGAGTACATATACCAGTGCGCACAAAAGGCCCCAGAATCACTGCAAGTCCTTGGAAATGGGGACGTGTTCTCCTATTTAGACTGGAATAAGCACAAGTCTGATTGTCCTGAGCTTTCTGCTTGTATGGTTGCTCGAGGAGCCCTAATTAAGGTTTGTGCTACATTTTGACAATTATCTCAATGCTCAAACAATTTTTTTTTTCAGTTTTCATTTATTCACTGTGAATCTGCTTTTGTGCTAAAGAAATAAATGTTGAACTCGTGCAGCCCTGGATTTTCACTGAAATAAAGGAGCAGAGACACTGGGATATTAGTTCTGCAGAACGTCTTGATATCTTCAGGGATTATGTGCGTTTTGGCCTTCAACACTGGGGATCTGATTCCAAAGGTATGTGCCACGCATTTGCTCGAAATGGAATGCCATGCGAGTCTGTCCGTCGTTTGACTGTAGAAAAGATATTCTGTTATATACCAATACCACGTGAGTCTGTCCTCCATTTGATTGCAGAAATGATATTCTGTTCCCTTTGGAATTGCAAGTTTTTAAAAGCAGTATGTTTTCCATCACATTTTTTCCTACTAAATATCATTGTGCCTTTGGTGAAGAAAAGAAACAAGGACAACAAAAAAATCTGACTTTGACAGTGAAGGCTTATTAAATTGTCACCTATTCATGATTTGAAAGACATGAAGTTAGAGAATGCACAGATTCTAGCTGTTTTGAGTTCTGAGTACTGTCTCAAAGGATTTGTTAGGACGATCTTAATTCATCAGATTGTGCATCCTCATGTTTACCTTGACAATCGCAGGTGTGGAGACAACTAGGCACTTTTTGCTGGAGTGGCTAAGTTACTCTTGTAGGTATATACCGGTCGGTCTCCTAGATGTGATCCCCCAAAGAATAAACTGGCGACCTCCCTCATACTATGGTCGTGATGACCTTGAAACTCTGATGGCTTCTGATTCTGCTGCAGATTGGGTATGTATTCGTCGTGATAGTTCATTTCTTTACAAATTTATCATGTTACTGTCCACCTGCTACAGTTATTCACCTGCATTTCCTTTGCTACTCGTGCAGATTAGAATGTCTGAGATGTTACTTGGCAAGGTCCCGGCTGGATTTACGTTTTCACCTAAACATAAGTCTAATGCTTATGACAGAGCGGAAAATGGCTAATATTAGGTCGATCTGCACGTGAGATAGCCATTTCTTCCTCACCGAGTCAAATATTGAGATAATGCTCGCACAGCAATCGATGCTGAAAAAATTTGCCGAATGAAGTTTGTCACCTGCGTTTTTGCTATCAGCAATATCGTTTACAGAAGGTCCCTTAAGATTTTGTGATTTACAATTCTGTTCTTTTATTATTTATTCTAAAGAATTCCAGTAATTATGAATTTTGAATTTATTGCGAACAAGAATAAGTCATCGATCCTCTCATGTATTAATCTTATTTGAAGAATTTCCTTGAGATTTTATAGCTCAAAATGGTTACACACGCTCAACATGTACCACTAAAGCTTCCTGTCCTTGCATTCGTAATATGCCCAGCATGGGAGATTTAACACCACAGATAACTTTATCATCTTTGGCTGAGGATTTGATTATCTATGTTGATTAAGGACTCAACAGTTCATGTTGAGTCGATCGAACCATACGCTGTCTAAGATCAGAAAGTATTTAAAAGAAATAAAGAATAGCAAGGCTGGCAATTGTTAAAAGAAACCAAATGGGATCATAATCCAATATTGTATCAATGAGATTAAATTGCTTACGCTCCTTTTAAAAGACAAAATTGTTGTGCAAGCCATAGAGAGTATCACAAAATCAGCATCACCATCATTAAAGATCCTCGCCATCGTCAAAACATTGCTCTGGAGTTTTTTTCAGCTCTAATAAACATTGCGCTAGAGTTTTTTCAGCTTTAACAATAGGATTACAACTCCCCGTTGGAACTTCAGTAATTTCAAACAGCGTTTGCATGGGTGGAAATATTTTAATTGTGAGTTTTAAGTGGAGAAAGAGAGAGAGAAACTTTTCTTCAGGTGCGTGTGAATTTGGGGAGAGACGGGGTGAAGGTGAGTCGAGACGCTTAAAACACAACTCAAATAGGAAACTTTATCCACAAAATGTTGAACAACAAATTAAATACCGAGTGTTGAACAACAAAACAATAAGACCTACAAGTCCAAAATCATATTATTTCACTCCTACACTCCCAAGCTCCCATATAAGATAGATAAATAATAATTTATATTTATTTTCCCTGATAGTCTCATCTCCTCATTTCTTTTATCTGTTAAACACCCAAACCAGCCTGATCAGATTTTTTTTTATCTGTTAAACCCCCAAACCAGGCCTGATCAGATTTTTGTCATCAATCTCCTTTTCCTTCTGATCATCAGTCTTCTGATTTCTGGTTCCAGGAAGCCAACCTCCATCAATATACTCCATGCTTCCACTCAATCCATCATCAAGAAAATCACCCACCCTTTTCACCTTACCGCGTGGCAGGACGGGATATTTACCAGAAAAGCAAGCATAACAAAAGTTTGGTGCATCTCCCTCCAGATACCCTTTCAAGCTATCAAATGGAAGAAAAGCAAGCGAATCTGATCCAATGAACTCCCTAATCTCCTCCACACTCATTCTATTAGATATCAACTCTTCACCACTAGGAGTGTCCACACCGTAAAAACAAGAAGCTATAATTGGAGGGCTGGCAATCCTCATATGCACTTCCTTAGCCCCAGCCTCCTTTATCAACCGAACAATTTTTGAAGAAGTTGTCCCTCTCACAATTGAATCATCTACAACCACAACTCTCTTCCCTTCCAAAACTGCCCTCACCGGAGAAAGCTTAAGCTTAACTCCGAAGTCTCTAATCCTTTGTGAAGGCTCAATGAATGTCCTCCCAACATAATGAGACCTTATCAATCCTTGTTGAAATGGCACCCCTGCTTTAGCAGCATAACCAAGTGCAGCTACAACGCCAGAGTCAGGCACAGCTATCACCACATCACAATCAACTGGGAATACAGTCGCAAGAATTTCCCCAAATGCATGCCTAGACTCATAAACTGACCTCCCAAAAACAACCGAATTGGGTAAAGCAAAATAAATATGCTCGAAAATGCAAGATTTAGGCTCAGGATGAGACATCAAACAAAGGGGTCCAACCCCATCTTTATCAACTACAAGAACCTCTCCAGGCATCACCTCTCTTTCATAAGTAGCTTCAATCAAATCCAAAGCACAAGTCTCCGAGGCAAACACCACAGCACCGTTGCTCCTCCTACCCATAACCAATGGCCTAAATCCATAAGGATCCCTAACCGCAACCAACTTATCCTCGGTCAAAAACACCATGGAATAAGCTCCCTCCAGCTGCCTACACGCCTCAACAATCCTCATAAAGAACGGCCTCTCCTTGGATATCGCGATAAGGTGAAGAACCACCTCAGTATCGGAGCTTGTGTTAAAAATTGAGCCGTTTTCTTCGAGCCTTGCTCGAAGGGCTTGGTAATTCACCAAATTGCCATTGTGGGCGACCCCAACTGACCCGAATCTGTACCCGGCAACGAACGGCTGGACGTTTTTCAACATGGACGCGCCCGCCGTGGAGTATCTGACGTGGCCTATGGCCATGTCACCGGGGAGCTGGGCGAGTTTGGACTCGTTGAAGACATCAGAAACCAAACCAACTCCGGTAATCGATTTGAGGACGTTTTCATGGACTGAGACGATTCCAGCGCCTTCTTGGCCGCGGTGTTGAAGGGCGTGGAGGGCTAAATAGCAGAGGCGAGAAGCTTCAGGGTCGCCATAGATGCCCACCACGCCGCACTCTTCTCTGGGCTTGTCGTCATAATCATCCGAGAAGACGTCGGAAATAGGGTTCTTGGAGGCAGCGGCGGTGGTCAAGTGAGGTTTGTGGGTGTGGGTGGCTAAGTGGCAGGGTTCTAGGAGGGTTTTTGGGAAGAAAGAGTAAAACGGTTTGTCTTGAGGAGGTGTTGATAGAGGGGAGAGCTTCTTGGGAGCTGTGGTGGAGGCTGCAGGTGCTGTAGCTACGGAGGCGGCCATGTGAAGGAAAGGAAAAAAAGCTAAGGGAAACGTGAAAGGTGGACTATCCGAGTATGAATAGCCAAAGTGTTACGGCTAGGTTTTGGTCCTTTATAGTAAAGCCAGTGATCGAGAGACCAGCGAGGCAAATCGGGAATCCGGGAAATTATTACAGTTTTACGGTACTGCTTTCTTTCTTTTTCCAACATAATATACATAACTTAAATTAATCTTAATTTATACGTACTTTATCTAGATACAACAGTTATATTCAAAACTTGTATTCGAGTTAGACTAGAGATACTAGATTTGTGTATTTCAAAAAAAAAAGAGATACTAGATTTGTGTACTAATTAAAACCACAGAACACGCTGCTATCGATGGGTCTGGGTGTTGCGTTGCAACTTGCAAGCGTATCAGTGTCTTCTCTTTTTGGATGGGAACAGGAGCGTGCGTGTTGCTTAATTCATCATTCGGAAAAACCAACATCGCTTTGATTGGCGATTACCAGGGGACTAAAGTTTTGAACAACCACCGGTCTTCCAGAAGATACAAGTAGTGTTGCATGTGGTACATCTACTTTCCGCTTTAGTCAAACCAGAACCCCAGTACTTACAATGGGTGGTTGGGTCAACTTCGAGTTTAGTCCCTTGGTCCCTACTCCCCTGCGAAGTACTCCAACTTCTAAGACCAGTGTTAGTGTGTAGGTAGTAGGGGGCAGAGGTGGCTTTTAATTTTCAAAGGGCTTGTGAATCTTATGATTGACCAAATCTGCTTTCGGCTATATTGGTCAAATAATGCAGGAAATTAACAGGAAACAGGGGTTCGGACCCCGGTGAGAAGGGGACTAGTGGGAACATCATATTCGTACAGCCCCCTGATAAACCCAATAGCCCAGAAAAACAAAAACATTATACTGGCTCCCCAACAAAAGTATGCTAATGATAAACAATTGTCAAGCTGCTCTGTTCTTTAATCAATTTCTGAATATTCAATAGATTCTGCTGCTAAAAATACGTGTGCTGCGAAAAGACTTCTTGATCTTTCAACCCGAATTAATGTTAGGAGAATAAGCCAAAACATCTTGGTTTTAGTTTACAGAGCAAATGTTGAAACGAGAGACAGGCAGACTTTGAAGTTGTAATCGCATGCAAAAGCGGGGCATGAGTAACTCTATATTAACAGTTTTTCCTGTTCTCCTCAAAAAAAAAAAAAAAAAACAGTTTTTCCTGTTCAATATTGCAACCTGTATCTTTATTCGAAAATTAAAACCAATCGCGACACGAAACAACTGGAGGAGAAGTAGACTGAATCATATGAAGAATTCTTTGTAATATCTATGGCTATCAAGAAATATCGACGAAGAGAACAAAACAGGAGTTGTAAAAGTGATAAGAATTGAAACCCGACTATGAAATATTTTGCATTTTCTTAAGTGGATACGATAGTGAGCGCCCAGCTCGTCTAAGCCAATGGAATGGGGTAACAAATATATGGACGAAGCAACGAACATCTCACACTCGAATCTCTGGCTCCCAATCCCACCTCCACGATACCAGGCCATCAATCGTATCAAGGAGTACAACATAATTCGTACATTAGAAGGGAGATATTGCCAAAAAATTATCTATATGAATGCGCTGTCTTTGTCCGAGAATAAAAATGGTAAAACACGGAAGATTTTAAAAGAGCATTTGATATACCAAATAGGAAAAAAGTCAATTACACTAAAACCTTGAACTTAGCTAATTTATGTACTTGCTAGTTCATATATCTAGAACATGCTTACTAAATCTGTAAGAATTGCTTAATGCTATTTATATAGATAATTTCCCTTCGAGAAGAAAAGATCATAATGAAAAAAAAAAAAAAGTAGTAGTAGTAGTAGTATTATGAGCAATCATTTTATAGAGCAATTAATGAAAATTGGCTCAACGGGTAAGATTCATTCACCTTACCAAAAAAAGATGTTTTAAGTTTGAATCCAATTGACACTAATCTCGTGTTGGCAAGTGATTGTAAGAATCAATATAAGTCATCAAAAATGCAACTGAGGGATATTTCCTAATCATAGGACGGAGCAGCTTCCCCATCTCATAAATTATTTTCTACCGAAGAAAAAGTAAGTGATAGAGCCAATGTAAGAGGGGGCTTTGTTGTCATTTTAAAGAACTCAAGAGACAAATCTCGTATTTAACAAAACCTTGTGGGCTATGAAAATAGTAGTTCTAGTAGTATCTCAAAATATGTGGAGCATAGTCTTATCAAGCAATTAAAACGCTGTCGTTTATTGATTTCAAAATCAAAGCATAACAACCAAACAACAGTGGACCCGATCGCACTAGATCACAGCCGGCACACTTAGTAGGTAGGGACCACCATGCACATTTCAACACAGGCGACTGAGAAAAATTAGGGCACATATAGAAGTGAGAGACCTCGGAGGTTTGGGAGGCGGTAATCGCAGCATCTTTCTGCAATTCTTGTTTGATTTTAGTGAGCAGCAGCAAAGGCAAATGTCGCCTCCTCCTGGACCCTACTCCGGCACCAGCACTCTCGCCTTGGTAACCAAAACCCCTCTTTCTCCCCCTTCCTAGATTTAGATTCGCATTCGCCGCCAACCGTTCAATTTTTTTTTTTAGATAATTTTTGTTGAATTATTTGATTAAAAATTTCGCATTTGTTAATTCGTTTGCGATTAACTGGTGGCAGGTGGCTCGTGCTTCAGCTTTAACCTTCGGAGTCGTCTATGGAAACCTCAAGCTTAAGTATCTTAGGGTGGGCACTCTTCTCTGATCTTTACTTATTTTCTTTTATTTTTTATTAAAAATTTTGCTTCTTGGTTTCTTCGATCTGATTTTGAGTTTCTTTTTGTTCGTTATATTGAACCTGTTGGCGATTTGGGTATAGATGACCACAATGGAATATGTGCGATGTCTGTAGATCTGACGTTATGTATTATATTGGTATGTGAATGATGAATTTAACTTCTTTAAACCTAGTATTAAAAAAAAAAAGATAATCTAAATAATTCCGTAGCTAGCCGCAGGAGGATTAAAATTGAAACGGAAATGAAAGATGGTATGATTGTTTAAATTTTTTGGATTTGTTACAAGGTGAACGAACGTAGAACTAAACAGCAGAGATGTCAAATATGTGTGATGTATGGAAATAAGTTTATATCAAGTGGTGAGAAGGTTGTCTTATGCTCGGGCTTTAGGTGCTTGCCAAGATTCAATGTAGAGTGAAGCGTAAGCTTTGGGAAAGTGATTTCATGCCTTTTGTTGTTTATTACTGAAATGAGCTTGTTTGGTTAATAATCTAGGCCTTGGATATTCTTTGCTCTTGGGTTGTTGTTGCTAATTGTAGTTTTAACATTTGTACATGATTAGTGGTACGCTTGGTGTCTTATCTACTAGAAATTTCAGTAGGTTTATTCAGCACTTCATCTAGATAAATTCTAAGGCGATTTTTATGTCTCACATACTATGGCTCAAATGAATCTCACCTTCAATTTATGTTGTACTTTGGACTTCATTCTGGGGCAGGGTGTAGAGTGTGGGAAAACATAAATTGCCTCTTGTTCAATGTATATTCCATGGGCATTTCTGTTTTAGCCCAGTGGTAACTTGATGAATGTTTTTTGGGTTCATGATTATTTAAGGCTTTTGGCTGCAGTAATTTTTGCTGACGATCTCTTCCTTCTGACCTTAAAGCAGAAAGAGATTTGTGGTCATGCTGTAAGGCCATTCCATGATTGGGCAAAGCATTACTGACATAAATTTAACTTACTTTGAATTTTGTTGTTTACAATTATCTTGCAGCATTTTGTAAATGGAGTTTAAGTTCGCACTTCATCTTGTGTTACGTTTTACGTTGTACTGATATTAGCTTCCTCAAGATACTACAGAATACTATTTAAGTGATTTTACTCATCAATCCCTGTTCAACTTGGTAATCTGATTTTTTTTTTTTTTTTTTTTGGGGGGAGGGGGGGTAGGGTAATGCCATATTGCCAAAATTTTTAGTATGTTAACATACGTTACTGCCATTTAAATTTTTACTGATTCACTACCATGTTTTGTAATCCAGGCAAAGGCCAAGTCTCATAAGAAAGCTGAAGCTAAGGCACACCACTGAAGTGGAGGATGGTGCTGTTTTTGCCTGCGGAGAGAAATAATATAATGATGTCAATGTCCATTTTTACCTGATGCATAAGATCGTCATTTTCTAGTTGTAACCCTTCAATTTTATTTGATGCTTGTTACTTGATTATGGTTTTAACCGATATGATAGTGGTCAAATCTTCACCAGGGCAACAGATTGGATACTTAAAGAGTCTACAAAAAAATATTTGTTTGTTATTTTTGATGTTTGAGATGCTGCCACGTGCTTCCATTTGATTGTCTTTCAATCACTGATAAAATGTTCTGAATTCTGGCACTTCATGGTTTTTTTATTTTATTTTATATATGGCGAACTTGGTACTCGTATGTTCAATACTAGAAATAAAATTGCAGGTTGTCCTTTCAAACTTGTTCCCACTCTCAGTATAAAAAAGAAAAAAGAAAAATGACGCTTGATGTTGTGTAATATGCAGCTTTTGGAAACTGGCTGGAGACTTGAAAATTATTTATGTTCTCTTGGTGTTTGCTTTTATACTATTTTAAGTAGTGAAACGAGGGCAGCTGATATCCACCAAAGGCATTGGGTTGGACTTTATAATTACCTTGCTATCCTCCCTGAGTGACATTGAAAGCAAAAGCTTGTCATAAATGTTGGCAGTTGAGGGCTTCTGTTGGATCTTGTTTGTTCTTGTGTTTCCAATTTTCTGGTAATGTGTTGCTTTACATGTTACAATACTCCAAATGGAACGTCTGGAAATCTATAAGCTTTTGGATCTTTAAGCTTAGATTCAACTTAGAAAGTTTGTGTATTTGATATTTGTACATGGGTATAGTTATTAGGAAATTTTAAGCTTGCTAAAGGCATTCCTTTTATTTTTCTTGGTTTATTCAAATATGAAGTATGATCACGTTCTCTGTTCAAGATGAGATGATGGCTATCACAATTTTGTTTTGAACTTTTGATTGCCATCTTATAGCTTAAACTGTGTTGTGGCTGTAGACACCAAATTTTGACACACCATTTATTTCCAAACACTGGGGGACATGTTTACACTTTTTATGACAAATTTTAAATTTTAATAATCTCAGGGGGTAAATAGTAATTTTTATCTGTAACTATTTTTTCTATCAAATTTTGGGGGTTTTAAATTCCTATTTGTACTTTTATATGCATTTATTAATTTCTTATGATTTTTTTTTATTTAATTGGTATTTTTTATATTTTTACCAACATAAGGGCAAAATGATAATTTCGTCTCTCGAATACCATTTTAGCTCATTTTAAGTTCCAAATTCATTTCTCAAATTCTTGAGGCATGTTTCTGAATTTTCTTGATTTTTTCATAAACGATTTCTATTTTTTCTGTAAATTTTCATTGCCCAAGGGCAAAATCGTCAGTTTACAAATTAAATTCATTTTTTACCAATTTTGAGTCAAAAATGTATTTTCTAGTATTTTAAACTTACTTGTAATATTTGATAATTTTTTGAGGTCAATAGCTATTTTTCTGTGAATTTTCGTCATCCAAGGGTAATATTGTCATTTCATATTTCAAACTCATTTTTCACCACTTTTTAGGTCCCAAATTCGTTTTTTTTTTTTTTTAAGATTTTAAGCACTAAGTTTCTAACTTTTTTAGGGTGAATTTTTATTAACAAATTTGTTATTTACATTTTTCTTATTTTTTATTATTATTATTTTTGTAAGAGAAAATAGATTTTAAGGATAAAATTGTAATTTTTGTAGCCAAGGGCATTTTGGTCTTTTAACCCTTTCTTGGAGGTTAAGATTTGTGCAGTATAAATACCCCACTTAGAAAAAAAAAAGGAGAAAATGAAAAAAAAAACCCTAAAACACACTTTGATTTTACCCTAGAAGATCAAAACACAAAAAACACCAAAAACACATATTAAAAAGAGCCGCCATTCTTTTTTCCGGATCACTGTTCGTCCCTTTCATCAGCAAGAGTTTTACTGTTCATCAATTGTCATCAATTTTCAACTTTCAATCTTCAACTTTCAACCGTTTAGAGAATCGTTAATCCAGGTAAATTCTATAAACTTTGTTCTTTGTTCATTTTGTTCATACATCTCATCAATTGATACATAATTGGTGATTTTGTAGTCAGAAAATTTTCCACTTGAACTTTCTGGAATTTTGTTTTTCTTTTGCTTCTGTCTGATTTTTCTTCTTGGGTTTATATTTCCTTTTCTGGGTTTTTCCTTTTACGTTTCTAAGTTTAGTTCTTATTCTTTGAGTATTATTCTTCATCGTCTATCTCTCTCCTCCCTCTTCCACCATTTCTCCGACTCTCTTTGCCTCCCTTCTCCACCACCGTGAATCACTTGTTCTGAATCCCTCCCCTGCCAATCTGTTTCCACCACCATCGGTCAAGATCACAAACTTTTACTCTTCTTCCTTCATCCTCAATCACATAACCATCTTCAACCTAGTTCAATCACATAGCTACTCAGAGATTCAACCCTTAGAGCCCACGTTTTATCATTCCCTCCTCTCATAAGGAGCACTTCATACGTGCATTCGATGTTTTTTTTTACCCTTTTTCTCTTTTTTGGTGGTTGCTACCCACCCATCCCTTTAGGACTAGGCCCGATCTGCCTGGACATGCGGCCATCGCATTAGTGCATGTAGCGGTGTCTAGGGGATCACTCGAACCACCGACCGAGACCCTTGGAATTGACAGATTTGTTACTTTTGGGTCCCTAAGTCTGAAGGTTCGGGAGCCTTAAACCGTATCGTAGGCTTGATCCACCTGGATATGTGATCGGGGCACGATGTGCACGTGATCATGTCTAGGAGATCACCCAAATTCTCAGCTTGAGTCCACAAGTCTAGAGATTTGGGGTTTAAAATGGATCCACTCGAACACGTGGCCGGGACACGATGTGCACGTAGCAGTGTTCGGGGGATCGCTCGAGCCACCAACCAAGGGTTTTGGGATTGATGACCCTTACTCTTAGGTCTGAAGGCTTGGGAACCGACAGCCTAATCGAGTCTAGATGCATTAGTGAGCCCAACCTCATGCATCCATGTAGAATAACCTAGGGTAGAATCAGCCTTACCTTTTCAGGCACACTAAGGCACGAGAGGAGGGAACCAACCTCCTTTATTCTTTTTATGCCATTTATTGTTATCTATGTGTATTATTTGTCTTTGCCAATGTGTTATGTGTTATCTGTTGAATAAACTAACGCAATTTCTTTCCTATTTTGATTGCATTCACAACCATAGAATAAAGAGCCCTGGCATGGTGCTCTCGTAGGAAACCAACATTCTTTTGGCACATTTAAATTTCGTTTTCATAATTAATTTTTTTCGAGAAAGATGAAATAGAATTTCATAAATTTTTTGCAAATTGCGCTTTGTTATTAATACCCAAGGGATCAATCATTGTGAATTTCTTAAAAATTTTGAAAATTTGATTTTTCGTCTTGTATATTCCTGAATAAAATTGTAGTTTTTTAAATCCTTAGTTTTTAAATCTTTTTCAATGATTATTCATTCTAGTTGTACTTGTCAGTTTTATTCGAACCAAATTTTCTTAGAGTCAATAAATGCATGCAAGTGGTCAAATTTTTTTGCACAGCTTGTATTTATCTTTTTTCAAAAATTAACATGTCATTTTTACCGTATCCCCCGCCCTCCCGACCCACATTACACAAAAACTGATTTTAGTACATATTTCATTTGACTTTAATAAACTAGCATTTTGACATGTATATTTCTAGATAAAACCATGACTTTTGTTTTCTTTCAATGCGGTGTCTAATAACCTAATAAAAGTTTAATTTCTTTATTAAGCAAATAAATTTGAATTCGATACTCTTTTGTACAATTCATATTCCATTTTTTTCAAAGAAATTTTACAACATTTTCAAATCTTGCATTTTTGCATATTTTAAACAGCTTTAATAAACTGTCATCACGCATAAGCTGTAGAGGGAATGCCATTTCGGGAATCCCATGATAGAAAAAGCCGCCCTTTTTGTCTTGGGTACTTAACCCTAAAAGACATGCACGTTTATATTTTTTGTAAATCCTGGCGGGTGAGACCCTAGGTAAGGTAATACGAGCAGAATGGAGGCACCTCTTCCAGGCGGATCTGGCCCATCTACGATTAAAAAGAGGGGTCTCACCCAAATGGATCGCATTTCATGCTAGGCCTACCCTTGGCATAATAAGGGCTCCCCTAGGACATGCATCCGTTTTTGTTTTTAGTTATACTAATTTTAATTTTTTTCATTTTTTACAGGTCCTCTAACGGAGGTGGTAAAATAAGAAAGACATCTGATACATTTTGGTCTTACATTCGAGTATTTTTAAATTATGATCTAATTCCAAATAAACCGTCACATGTTCGAGACCCATAAGGCCGTCAAAAACATGAGTGCACTTTTGAATTATTCGAAGGGTCATAGACAACCAATTTTTTTTAGAATTGATAGTGCCTAGAAACAAGATAGGCGAGTTTGGTTAGAATAATCAATGTGATAAATGAAATTGTATGTCATAGTTGGACAATTGTAAATAATTTGGATGCTAATAATTGCACTCTTTCTGTAAATTTAAGATTGCCTTATCTCTAAAATTTTTCTCAGATAAAGCGTTCAATAAGTTGCTTTCTCAAATTTGTTTATGACATTTGATTTTCCCTTCATATCTTGCATTCAGCTTTCGAAAAGTTTTCTTCAAATTTTTTGTCCTATTGAGCAAACAATTATTTGATGAGATCTCGAAATAAGTCACATTTTTCTCAAAACCTAATGATAGGTTTGTGTCATTGTAAAGTTTCTCTTTTGATGAGTGAGTGTAAGCTCAAATTGAAGGAAAAGAAAAACATTTTTCTTGTATTTTTTTGATGGTGAAAATAAATGCTCATGGTCTTCGGATGTCATCTTATTTGAAACTGATAATTGCCACTTCGATTTCTTTCTGATTCCAAAATAATGCAAATTGCAAGGAAGAATTAGAATGACATTGAAAGGAAATTTGGACTTTGTGTTAAGAAATCTGAATGGTACAAAAAGGGAATCCAAGCTTAACCTGAAAGAGAAAGAAGCTACAAATATTGGCACCGAGAAATGGGTTAAGGAGCTAAGGCAAGAAGTGCTTTTACTCTAGAGACCTTGAAAATGTTTAGCAAACTTCACCAAGCAAGTTTGGATAGACGTTTGGAGAATTCAAGCACAACGAAAGGGACAAACACACAGGGGATGCCACTTTAACCAATTGACAAGGGGAGTTAATTGTTTCATGTCCACGATTTTTTAGGGCGCGACAGGATTTTGGCGACTCCACTGGGGAACACTAGTGAGTCCGAGCACTAGGTTTAATCACCTTTTCTTTATTTAACCCTTCTATTCTATCGCGTTTGGATGTTAGGATTGCATTTTTCTTTTTTAGGTTTTTAAGTTTTTCTTTTGCATCTCACACACTTCCCGTTTCTCGGTTACCTATGTGATGTATGTATGTATGATTTATTTACTTTTGCTTTATTCGACTACGCTTGCATTTGGGGGGGTCAGACACCCTTTGCCCACGATTTTTTAGGACGCGATAGTGGCCAATCAAACTCTTCTCTAATACCATAGTTTAACAGTTACATCCAGTGATGTGATGGTACCACTTTCCAGTTTCCCATGGGAATTCCACATGGATTGGGAATTTAGGTTTGGGTGTGGTTGGATTCGAATTCGAACTTCATTAACTGCAATTCATGATCCCAATTTAAGGTGCTTATGAAGTTGAAGACACAAAAGGTCAACATTGGAGCATGACTACAACTTTGACTAGGATTTCTTGATATCAAAGAAATAAAAAAAAAATTATAATCATGGTTCTTTACTATGTTCGGAAAATATAGGAGCACATGCACAGTGACTGTTGATAGAAATATCGGAAAATAGAGGAGCACATGCACAATGACCGTTGATAGAAATTTAATAATCAGAGATTGTAATTGGTCAGTTACTACTTGCAATATGGAGAAGTTGAGAATCTAAATGACTCTATTATAGTTACTTCCGTCCGCATTTTGGTTTTAGAAAAAAATCCAATATGAACGATTGCGAGAAACGTGTATGCAAGTTCTTCAGATGATTCTTACAAGTATATCACAAACTAAGAGCCACACTTCAGTGACATCTCAAACAGTTCTCCTAGGCCCTTGGCAAGCGTAGCTGCAAATCTGAACTGAGTGATGAACTGTTTTTTAGTTTTTTATTTTTATTTTTTCCCCTTTGGGCACGGGAAGGAAGCGATTCGCGATATGCCACACAACTATCCTATTTCTAATATTTGAACCATTGACAACAAAGTTAAAAAAACAACGTTGGCCTTCGCACCCAGTTCAGTCAAAGAAACATTATTAAACCATTTAACTGTGAGTTTCTGATTTGACTTTAAAGTCATCTGCTGCTAAGGTAGAGTGAGTATTGTATACATCACGTGACTTGTCACATGGCACGAAAATCAATTATATATCACCAAATAATATAAAGTATAATCTATCATTATCACATGGTGATAAGTTATTGGTTCTAATATACCACGAGACAATACATGTGATGTATTGTTGCTAACGTAGAGGGAGAGGGAACGGAAAAAAAAAAAAAAATTTTAGATCAAAGTACAACATTGTAAATATGTTCAAATACACGGACTTTTTCGACCTTTGACAATTTTAATAAGCTCCATAAATAAAAATTTTCGGGAAATCAAACGTAGAGATATTGAGATATTCCCTCGCTCCGACGTCTCCGGTCCGCTCTAGTCTCTATCCCTCCCTTCCTTTCTCTCTCTAGGCTATAGCATCGCCATCTACTATTAAAGGAGATGTCCCCGGCTATCGGAAACCCCAACAAAATCAGCCGCATTGTCAGAATCCGCCAGATGCTCCGCCGGTGGCGTAAAAAAGCATCGATGTCGGATGTGCCCGCCGGACACGTGGCAATCCGCGTCGGAACTAGTTGCAAAAGATTCCTGGTGCGGGCGACGTACCTCAACCATCCGATTTTTAAGAAGCTATTGCTCCAAGCGGAGAAGAGTACGGTTTCGTCAACCAAGGTCCGCTTACTATACCTTGTGATGAGTCCGTTTTCGAACAAGTTCTCCGATTCCTTTCGCAAGCCGAGTCCAGTAACTCGGACCGCTGCATTTGTTTTGAGGATATCCAGCGCTTCAGCAAGATTAATCTTGCCGAATCTCGGCCCTTGCTTGGCGGTTATGCTGGTTAGGCTATCCCGTTTTCTAAGACTTAACAGGAAAGAGAAGCGGCGCAGCCCCCGGGGGGGGGGGGGGTGTGCCGGGTCTTCGTGAGTTGACTCGGACGAGGTGTCCGCTCGTTAACTCTTTTTTTTTTTAATTTTATTTTTTAATAGTTTAGAATAGCCAATCTTTTAAGGCTTTGTTAGGGTGAACTAAGCAACTAGCTTTGTAACCTTTTCCTTCTAATTTTTTGGTCTCTCCCTTGTCCTTTTTTCGCTGGGGAGATGGCGAAGATGAGGTGTTTTTGTAACTCAACCGAGTCATCCGAGTTCGGAGTTGGTGACAAAATGCAATTTTATCGGCCAAAGGCGAATGAATCTCTTGTGAATTTTGATTTCAAGAGATCTATGTTTTAATTGTGATTGATAGTACTTAGTAACGTCCGTCTTATGATTTATTGACTCTGAACTAGTGAGAAATCAGTTTATAATTGTAATTATGATAGGTAATCTTTGTTCCAATAGTTTTCCTTATATCTGTTTCATACTCCAATAACCTAAATTAATATTTTCCTTTCGTTCCTCTTTTTTCTTTTTTTTCCTAAATGAGGAGAATTGGGAGGGTGTAGTTCGGAAATTTGTAATATTAATATTGGTCCAAAGCATTATTTAGGTAATTTTGTGCGGACAAATTGATATTGCTACTATTGCAATCACCAATCGTTTATAATACAGTGATTTGATTTACAAAAATAAAGAAGCTGATATACACATTGGCATGTTGCATTGCAGCCGAATTCGAAATTGGTTGGATTTTATCTAATCTAAAAAGAAACATAATGATTATTGCATCCAAGCTGGAAGGAACTTAGCAACGTATCTTTATATGACTGCTTTGGCTTCACGCCCGATGTTTATACTAATCCTATCTTAAATATTCTGATCACATATTAGCTTATCACCAGTGTGGTACTTTAAATTGTAATTTTTAACCGGAAAAGATGATTTCATCATTATCAGATCAGCCGGCAGGGAGTGGATCCATTCGAGTTAGAACTTTTGAAGGGTTCTTTACGTACTATCTAAGAACAATTGGGTTTTGTAAGTTGTATAAATGAAAATTCGGCCCCAAAACGAATTTGAACAATAGTCCAATCGAGGGATAACCAAATGAGACGCTCAGTTGTCCCCAGCAAGCAATGAACCCTTCATGAAAGGGAAAAAGAAAATTCTGTCAATGAGAGCCCAATCAAAAGATAAAGAAAGATAAGGGCCCAATCAAACATGAAATTGGAATTGGGGTACAGAAGCATTTTGTGCATTGGACTTTTTGAGACTCATTTGTAACTAAGCTAAATTCGAAGTAGAACTATCTCTATTTTTTTTTTGGTCAAACGTCACTTTCATTTATAAATCATACCAAATTCATAACAAAATGCTATACAGCAGCTCTGGTAACTACCAGAAGATCATCATATGCAGCTTTATGAAGCCACACAGGGAAGCTACTCTTCCACCTCAATTCATCACAAAGGTTAGTGGCAAGCTTTGCCAAACCATGACTACAAGAGTTACCTTCTCTTTTAGTAAATGAGAAGGAACAAAGCCAAAAAGAATTGCTAAGAGTTCTGATATCATTTACAAAAACATCTAATTCTGTCCCACCATCATCCTCTATGTTCAATCTATTGATCAAAAGTTTACAATCAGACACAATTAAAATTGATGTCCAATGTTCTTCAATTGCTTAGTGCATGTCTAATTGCCAGAGCTTCAAACATCGCAGGACTTCCTCTTGCTTCAGTTGGAATGGCCCATGTGCTAATGACTGATCCATTGTTGTCCTTTGCTACTAATCCAAGGCCAAACTTTTCCTTCATTGCATCAACTGCTGCATCAACATAAATAAGTAGAACTATCTCTATGCTGTCAAAATTAGTAGCTTTCTCAAATAATCAGCACTAGTATAAAATCATGTTTCTTTTCTTTTTGTTTGATCACATGAAACTGAGAGGGCTCATCAGGTGGGAATATGCGTGCTCGGAATGGTATGGACAATCCCCAGTAATTTGGCTAATTGTTGACTGGTGATTTATACTAGTAGTCATTATGTAAGAATTGACATTTGTGGTACACAATCATCCCTGGAAGACAGAATTCCCATTAATGGAGCCAAAAGAAGCTTACTACTAACAACGCTTTCGTTATGTTCGCTTTGCTTTTTCCCCTTTTAATATGACTTTTGTTCTTTCCAGTCACAACCAATTGCTCCGTCGTACCGATATTTTCAGGGATAAATTTGATTAGTCATTCTCTAAATTGTGGGCCTTGTGGGACGAAAATTGAAATATTGTGGTGCTGGTTGAATGACTCAGACGTGACTTTGCCAAGTGATTAATTGATTGGGTCAACTATTTATTGGGTTTGGATATCTGAGTACGGAACAGAGAGGGCCCTTCCAAGTTTTATCCGGCCCATCATCCATTACAGTCTGGATTCTGTTGACTTGACCCAAAAAGCACAGCCTCATACAGGGAAGATTCCCACTGAGTTCACATGCAACGAGCTGACACCGGCTCCAATTGTTTCCGACAGAAAAAAGTGATGGAGTTAAATCGAAAGAACCATTGGTATCTGGACTCTCGACAGACACCACCTACGTCAACGTTGAATGTTGAAGTTAACAATAGTTACAGTTATCCGTTCAGCTGTTCAAATTCGCTGTCTAATGCTTTTTGCTGTAGAATGTGTCTAATGAAAAATTATATTACATTATTAAATAATAAACGAAATCATATTTTAAAATTAATATGACGTAATTTTATATTTAAAAAAAGAGTCAAAAGATCTATAGTGTTTGCAAGAATTCAAATTAATCACAAGTAGTGTGGAAGGAAAGTTAGACTATCAAGTAAGAATTTTTTACCACTAGTAAATCCACATGATTGGCAATATGGAGTGATTGCAAAAAGTGACTTACTTTTCAATGCCTCTCCCTTATCGATTTTTAATGGAAAGAGACAATAGTAATTGGCAATCCTGTTTTGGCATCAAGCTATATTTTCAAAAGCGTAAGCTAAAGCTGAATTGTGTTTTGTGAAACCTGTTTCCAATGGCGGATTGCATGAAAATTGCCCATTGGAAACACACAATGCATTGAAAGATGTACGTTACAAAGTCACCATAGGAGACGGGGTCAGGCCATGTGAGACTTCATTACCATGTTCCACAAGTTGCATGAAAATGGACCAAAAAGTGTGGGGGCAAGGCTCATGTGACAAGCGTACTCCCTGAAATAATACCAATGTATGGCACAAAGGGGAAGGAGGTACTACCCAGTAAAGATATTGTTGGGGTCCCTCAAGATTACAAATTTTTCAGTTCTATGTTTCATGGGGGAAGATTCCTCCAGCGTTTTTTGCGTTTTTGCTTTTCAACCGAAATAGAAAATTGATATGCACTTTGGGATCCCATTCAATTAGGGTTGCGTTAGAGATTACTTGGGCAATGGTGATATTATGATTCTCTGAAAAATTTGCGTTTGCATAGGAAAACAGACACATCCATCCAGTACTGTTCTCGTACCATTTTTAGATGAACTCTAATACATCAAGGGTCTTGTTCTAAAACATTTCTTTTGTCACATTAGACTTACAGCTGGGATTCAATGAGTACCTTGTATTTCAATGTCTTCTTGTTCTTGGCAATTTGTTATGTACTTGTTGGGATCTAAGACTGGGAGATTGAAGAGTGTGCGATCCATTGATACGTTTGTGCCAAAAGAAATATATCATTGTTATTTGAATCAATTTTGGCACATCAACTCAGAAAATGTTAAGGTCATATGATGCATGAGTTTTACAAAATAATTTCTGTAATTCAAATGTATTACGGATGATACAAAAATTGTCCATCTCTACTTAATTTTTTTTTTTCATTGATTCAAGTGGGCGAAACGATTTTACATGGTAAATCTCAAATATACGACTCCTTGAAGTTGGAAGGGGCGATATGATTGCACAAGACTACAAGTGGTCAGGTCATTCAAGGTCAGAATCTGGATACATGTACATCAGAGAGAGATAGAGAAAGAATCATCCCACAGCCTGTCAGACAAATTTGCCAAACAAACATCTTTCATGGGTTGGAGTATATATGAACTACATAATAATGGTATAGAATAAAAACATGTCTTCCCCACGGCGCATCCCACCCACTATACCACAGGACCATTTGAGAGCGAAGTAGAATTATAAAAAATTATTTCTGAACTATGGTACATGAAACAGAAATCTAAACCACCTCCGAAACAAGGAAAAGAACAAATACAGATATATATTGATCTCTTTATAATAGAAAACTCAAAATCAACTTACGTAGTCCAAAGGATAAGTTCTCAACATGACCATGCAAAACACGTCGTTAGTCCCACTTTTGCATGGAACCCATAAAAATTCTTGGATAAACCAACTGAAAATATTGAATAAAATGTTACTACTGCTTTTCAACGTTTAGTGTTTAAAACAGAAAAATGTTATTAAAAACATCAACTAGGGAAATATAGGGTCTGTTCTTAATAATTTTTTTTACCTGATTTTAGTTTCTAATTTTTAAAAATATATTTTGTGATGTTCTCAACTTCTTTATTATTACGTTTTTTGAAAATTTTAAGCTAAAATTCAGAGCAACTAATTTTTACCTTTTCTAAAGTTAGTTTTTATAAAAATTAGAAGCTATTAAGAGAAAGCTTATAATTTGCCCGCCCTTGTTATATCATTGAAATTTTTATCACGCATTCTCCTCTTTTGAAATGTTGAATACCTCCGTTTTCTCTTTCCACACTTAGAAGTAATATGACACTTCTAATTATCTCACTATCTCACCTAGATCATGGACTGTAATACTGTTGTAAAATTAAATTGTCAAATATCTTCCTTTGATATTTGATTCCAAAACAAAAACTTCAAATATAAAAATCTAGTTTAACTTTCTTTTCAAAATGACATTGATCATGCATGTTAACACAAACGATAAAAATGGTCTCGAGATGTACTAGTACAAATATCGGAATCCTTAGGCTTTGTGAATATAAGATGTAAGCTTCTGTTTCACCTAATTCTACAAATTGAATTCTTGCAATTGCCAACCAACTTTCGGGCTTGTATAAAAAGGGAACGATGAAAGCACACCTGATGCAAAATGCAGGATAAGTAACATGCAGCCAACTGGAAAATTGCCGTTCAGTACGCTTACATCCATAACTCTTCCAAAGATGTGAAAGATAACATCACTGTTCATAAATTATTAGCAATAGCTGGTGCTGGTCCTAAATGTCCCAAATTTCAATCACCCTAAGTTGTGGGCTCCTCTGTACTTATGTTGTTACGGATTTTGGTTGTACCATATTCAAGGACATCATCATGTATGTGTGGAAAGGAAAAGAATCATAAGATTTCACAATCCAATTCTCATCCAGTCAAAAAAAAAAAAAAAAAAAAGGAGGAGTGGACTATCCGCGAAATTGTTCAAGACAACAAAATCGCAAAAAAACTTCCTTGTAGTGGGCATAAGGAAATCGTGACCCAAAATTCGTTTCCAACTTTAATTGCAAAATAAACAAATGAGGAAATCCAACTGCAAAATTGAAGTAGTGACTATAGCTATATTTTCTCAGACAATTATTTTGAGTTCAATTTGCAAAATAGTACTTGTATAGTCTACCCAAAGAAATAACAAAGACATCATTTTTTCATACTTTTTGTCATCTTGTCCAAAGTATCAGAGCCACAGGTGATGGAGTAAATACAATATGAGAGGCTACATATCGGAGGGCAAATTTGCAACATAAATGAGATATTTTCTGCAAATGATAATGTGGTGGATGTTGAGCTTTAATGTAGCTAGCTAGCAAGAATGGCATATGCTTACAAGGGATATCATTCCATTGAAGATAAGGGATCTGTTGAGGAGGCAGAAAAACTGAAGAATGAGTTGTTATGTGCTTCAGAAGAGTTGTGGCTCAAACAAAAGGAAGTCGTTGCTCATAACGATACTTCAATAAGATTGAGTAAGAGGGGATCAAAGGACCAGCTAAGTGGAGGCACCCTTGCCTTTTGGCTGGTCCCAATGTCCCGAAACTGGTATCTCATCAAAGATGGGGAATTTTTAATATATTCTACCTATAGTATAAAGGTTTCTAGCGAGCTCTCAAAAAAAAAAAAAAAAGTTTACTAGAATTTTAATTTTAGTCTTCTATAGATTTCTTGTGCATGCCTGTGTGCGGGGAGAGAGAGAGAGAGAGAAATCCATGCGCAAATCTTTCTTCTGGCTTTCAACATTATCAGAGTTTGGCCTTCTGTGGGTTGGAATAGTGTTCCCGTGCAGCTTACACTTTATTTATATTGATTAACATTTTGAGGGTTAGGGTGGTTTCAGACGTATTAGGAGCTTAGAGATAAATGTCAAAAAAATATTGTTGGAAGATCTAAAGGGTCATAAATAATAATAATCTGGGGCAACAAAATGAAAAAAAAATTACAAGCACATGAAGTTGCATTTATTCTTTATAAGTAGGGCTATAAATCAATTGAGCTATTTGCAAGTATCTTGCGAGTAGCATGGTCAAATCCTTGGCTCAAATTTTGAAATTGACCGAGTTCGAGTTAACTCGAATAGATTGAGTTTATTATTGAGCTGACCTCGAGTAGGTATATATTCAGTTCAAAAGCTCGTCGAACTCTTCGAGTATTTATTCATTTATTTATATTTATAAAACTATACTAAAATATTTGTACTTTTCAAATAAATTGCATAATTTTGAACAGTAAATGGTATCCTCATTTTAGTAATTTAAAAATAAAAAATAAAAATTTTGTAAGTTTAGGTATTCAAATTGAATTCAAGTTTGAGCTTGAGCATGAATTGAGTCAAATTTAAGTTCTAAAATTACAAGCTCAACGAATTTGAGCTCAAGTTCAAGTAGTCCTATTTAAGACTCAAATCGATTTTAGATATTATGACATTTGAGCTCGACTTGCCTAGTTGCATCCATTTATGACTGTTACTAATTTGCTCTTTTTATCTTGTAGGCTATGACAAGCTAATTTTTACTCCTCATCACTTATTAGTTTGAATGGATGTCTAGTAATTTAGGCTGCGTTTGTTTGTTTGTGTTTCTTAAAATCATGTTTTTTAGAAAGTTCAAGCACGTTTTTCAATTAACTTTTTATCTCATAAATACATTTATCGAGAAAAATCTTAAAGTTGTTACAATTATATTTCTTAAAAAACACTCCAAAAAATAATCATCTAGACGGACCCTTATTTTCCTACAGCAAATCAGGTTTACTTGTGCTGTTAAACCACCATAATTCCAAAAGGACTAAAATAATCTTGTAAATTAGTGGGGATGTTCGTCACTCACTTATTAAAAGAAAAAGTAATTCAACAATAGAGCAGACTTGAGCGGAGAGGGAAGCAGACACACATTTACTCATTCTCAGGCAAGACCGCACGTTTAGGGCCTATATGCAGGCCTCCTATATAGCCTCTCGTCACATGCAGATTATTTAGTTTTCACCGAACCGTATTATTGTATAGGCAGATTTCTTATATACTAGGTCACATATAGATCACTATGTTTGGATGATTATTTTTTGAGTATTTTTTAAAAAATATTACTATAGTAATTTTAAATTTTTTTTCGATAAATGTATTTGTAAGATAAAAAGTTAATTAAAAAAACATGTTTGAAATTTTTCAAAACATATTTCTTAAAAACAGAAGCAAACAAATGAAGGTAGTTCTTGTTTGGAATTACATATGGTGCGACTGAACCTATATACTGGCCTTGTTCAAGACCACGTAATGGCCATTTTATGCAATTCTGGTTTTTGGGCAAAGAACTACTACAACTTGTAAACTGGGTATAGCCAATAAAACTTCTGTTCTTTCTGTCCTTTTGCTGTACTAGTAGTAATTATATGAACAGTCATGTACCTTGTAGGTGAAATGATGGATCGATGGACCACATTTTGAACTGCATTCGCATGTGGTAGCAGTAGTAATTTATCAACTTTTCAATTTGTCCATCGATCAAAAATAATATGAAGGTTGTATCAAGTTAAGCAGTTAATGACATAAAGAAACCAAGGGAGAATGACGTTAATAATAGCTAATTGGCATTCGATTTCATAAAATCTTTAAAATTCTCTCGCAGGGTGTAGCAAAACGCCTCTGCGAGGAAAAGTTCATAACAATTTTTTACAAGCCTAACCCAGAAAATAGATTCTTGGGCTTTGTTGTTAGCTTCACTAAATCAAGAACCCCAAATGGGTTCAAAAAATAAAGAAAAAAAATAGATCCAATGCCGAAGCTGAGAAGAGATGTTAAAAAAAGAGAAGCGAGCACTAATGCTGCTATAGCTTCATCTTGTGCCATCTCTTCTTATGCTTCAAACAGGCCACTGATTAATTACTACTACTTCAGATACTAGCATACGAATTCTTTCATCGAAGCATTGAAGTTAGAGATCGAAAAACAACTTCTTCGCAAGGAATTGTGAGACCCATGTCATGGTCAAACCCAAACTCTTCCTCAGCACGTCGAAGAAGGCACTGGAACTCTGGATGAGTCAAAAAGGAAATAGGAACAATGTATCTGCTCCTGTTTTCTCCAACATAAACGGCAAAGTGCCCTTTAGGCACGTCAAGTGGAAGGCCATCTTCATCATACCCATGTTTCTTGCCTAAACTCGAACACCTTTTCAGAATTTGCTTAATAACGGCTGCTTGTGGCAGCTTGTTTGATTTCCTGATTGCCATTTGCTTATAATAGTTGAAGCAATAAACTCAAGGTTTCGGTTCAAGTATAGCTAGTTAAGAGTGGCAAGAAATGCACTACACTGCACTAGCTAGAGAATATATGGTTGAATATTGTAGGAGTGGTGAAGAGCATTGAGGAAAGAGGAGGTATTTATGAAGAGGGATTGAGAGCTAAAGATTGAAGAATAGCAGGGCCATGTGTGGGGGGTGTGGGAGTAATAGGACAGACCACGGTCCTTGTTTTGGGGGGTATGTGCGTGACCGTGAGAAGAAGGACAGTGTGGGGTACGAAGCCCACTGGGCGTACGTTGTTCTGTTGGTCCTTCATAGAACAATACGGACCCCTTTCGTTCTTGCTATGACAAAAATTCATAAATTCTTTCCATCCAAAATTTTAGTAATAAATATAGGAGTTAGTTGTACCTTACCCCTTTTCATTTTAGTTGTTGCATAAGTTGATTCTCTAATTTTATTTACTCGACAAGTGTCGCTTAGATATATTTGGTTTCTGGTGCAGTTTTTAATGGGCAAAGTTGGTTCTATTCATTCCAGCCATTAACGTAGCTTTCGCTGTTGGAATTTGATATCAAGTTTCAATATGTATCAGACATTTGATCAGACTACTCTTGTTCCTATTTCCAACATTTTGTCTAGTCTCTACTCTTGCAGTATTTATTTTCAATTCAATGGCCATATATGTATTCGAGTGGCTACAACCAATGCATCTGATCCTACCCAAAAAATAATAATAAATGTTACTTGAATATCTACTAATAAATTTTTTTGAATGCTCTGAGAAAATAACTAAATAAAACCAACAGAATTACTAACTACTGATGTACAGTCTCTAATGTATATCTTCATTAATATAATTATAGAAATTTACCCAAAAAAAAAAAAATAAAACCAACAGAATTTTTGTAGACTATTCGTAATGTCTCTGTGGAGGGCTTTATTTCTGAAGCATTTGTAGCATATCTGCTAAAGTTAGTTGGGTGGCTATTAATGCAACAACTTTAGCAGTGAGTGTGGGAGAGCGAGTCACGGACTATAGATAACTGTACTGACGAGTACGAAGTACGAACAACTGTGTTCAGCGCTTTGGTTTTTTGCGATTGTTGGACTTGTGAATTGTGATTCTTCTGTTATTAACTGTCACAATAACAGAGAGAACTAAGCTAAACTAATCTTACGAGTGATTGAGCGTAAATTTTGCAGAAATTCATGTGTGAATCTACTGCTGACTTGTTGTAGGTTTGACGCTTGCTTATTCATTCGCGAGTACCTTTTTTTTCTTTTTAACTAGTATAACACATCGGGCATGGCGAAACAAAGATTAAAATAATTGCCCATTCTGCTGCTGCTTCGACTTGCTGCTTGCGTGAAATTTATGTATTGGGTTCATAAAAAGGAAAAAAAAAATTCAAGGCAATCATGGCATCTGAAGAAAAAAAATTAATAATTCATTTATTCATTGATTGAGTCATTTCCGTTTTTCTTGACTATAGTTCAACTTCAATCTGAATGTCACATGCAACATTTCACGTAAAACGGTCTCTTTCAGTCCGCGACTTTTTGCTTTCCTCCCTTTGCTTGTTTGCATAGTCCCACACAAAACTCTTGCGTTGGAAAATGAAATTTTTAATAAGCATATATGATTTTATGTTAACCGACAGCGTTTTAGTAATACATTCAAGAAGTAGCTAATGCAAAAAAAAAAAAAAAAACAAAAAAATCATCTACAGTTATAGATGAAACTTTCACAATTATCGAGGGCAGTTGCCATTGAATTCCTTCATTTTCCTGCCCTCCTGTTGTTTTGACTCTGGTTGTTTGATGCAGTGATCCGTTAAACCATGTTCTAATTTCAGTTGCTTTCATAGTCACAGGAAGAAAAGTATGACACGCTTCGGTCACGGTGATTCCCGAGCTAATTGCTGAATTCTGCTGTGCATTGGAAACCACATTACAATTTCCAAACTGAACTGCATGTTGCATCCTCTCTCTCTCTCTCTCTCTCTCTCTCTGGTGAATTTACTACATCTGGAGACTAATTCCTCTAGAAAGACCAGTGTGATCTTGAATGAGAAGGTTGAATGAAAGGATTTTGGCAACTAATAAGAATCTTGGCCTTGACAGCAAATAATAGTCTGCTGCCTTTTTTGGTTAATTAAAGCATGATCCGTAGTGGATGTAGATATCACCTTTATTCAACTTTTGCAAGAAGGTCGAGGAGTCCGCCACCGTGATGTTTGTTTATTCATCCTATGGTCTTTGGAGCAATAACTAATTGTACAAGGCGTTATTAGTCGAACTATTTCCTAGATTCTCATAACTATTGCCATTGACCAGTTTTTGCGTGAAAGCAAATCCACGCGACACGGGAGGCGAGGAATCCTGAATTCCTAGTCACTGGCAGCACTAATGCACTTCAACACTAAATGTTACTCTTTGTATTAGAAGTTCAATTTACCTGGGCAAGTATTAGTTGTAAAGCTTAGTTGTTGTAAAATTGATGTCATACAACCAAAACATATCGCCACATATATGCTGCAAATGACATCTTTTTCATCCTATTTTTGCTTATCTAAAGACAAGACATCGATACATTTAAGGGAAAGTGAAGAAACTGATTTCTCTACCGGTAAATCTCTGTTTGTGAGATGTGAAGAAAAACTTGTAATTTTAAGCAGGTGTTGTGATTGAATACTTAAACTTGCATCAACAATGGACAGAGCAAGAAACTGAATGTGACGTTTAATTTATTTTCAACCAGCATTTTACTACCTTAGACGGCAGAACGGAGGAATTAGTAGTTGAACAGGGGTAATAGTTACCCCATGTGGTGTGGTCCTAGGATTAAATTAGCAACAGCAGCAACACCACCAGCACCACCAAATAGAATAGTAATAATCAGAAAGCGATCTACAATGACAGCTCCACCCGGAAAAGTTGCATCGGCATGTTCTGAGGCTCAAAAGCTTGATTTCCAAAAGCCAAGATAACACCCTGCCTTTTTATTTTCTCCTTTTTGTTTTTACTCTAAACTCTTAATCCACAATTCTTTCCTCTAGCGACGTACATATTGATACAATACAATCAAGCTTTATGATCAAACATCTTACAATACCCGGACATCAAGGAACCTTTTTAGGACTCATTTCTTCGATCAAATCATATAGTAATCCACACAAAAGGTCACATTATCACAAGACAACCATCAACTGAATTCTCTCTCGCCTCTTAGTAGAGGTGGCCCGTGACACGCTGACTCACCTTATATCCAGAAACGATTCTAAAGCAAGATATTGTAGGTTGGTTAGCCAACAAAAAGCAATGAAATTAAGACAATCACTCACCCCTTCCCACTTGAAAACTTGTCAGTCTATTAGTATTCTTTGTCTATCCTCCATTTTACCCCCCTTCTTCTCTCCCTATTGAAGGGCACTCAATTCTGGAGTTCTCAGAGTAGCTTTTCCACCAGGGGCATTACATTTTGAAACACAGAAGTTAAGACCAATCAAAAACTTTACAACCATTTACTCTCTTTTTAGTTAACGCCCTTAACAAACTAAGTACATACGGAAAGCCATGAAGATCGGTGGCAGATGAAAGATTAAAGAGGAGTTGAGAGGGTGGTCGACTGGTCCCCTATTCTCAACAAGATGCGGTGATCCGTATAACTAATCATCAACCGCAATTCTCGTTCGAGTTGGATAGTGACCCAGCGCTCCGTATTGCACATGAAAGCCATGTTACTTCTGCCCCCTCTAGGTTTCTGTACATTAAATATATCGAGGAACACTGAAATAAGTTCCAACAACCTAGCACTCCCTACTTAGCCCCTCGGTAGAAAATGTAGAGACCTATTTGTTATTTTTGCATATCGATACCAGCATGCATATACATGTTTTTACAATCCCTATTTGTTCTTTATCCTGTGTCCCTAAAAAAGAAAGCAAATGACACTGGATTATGTGAAATACTAGTGAAAAGCATAGAAGCCCTACAATTTGAAAGCCAAATGACACCATTACTGAATGTTGAAAGAGAGACTGCTTTGATCACGGTACAGAAAACAAAAATTCCAGATGACACTGCAATGATCAGACACATCCGTGTAAAATTGCACACGTGCCAAGTATATTAGGCCTTCTTTAGCAATTGATGCAATTGGTGTTGACAAAGAAAAGAAAAGCAAAAGAAATCAAGAAAAAGGAGCGACCTAAAATCATGCAAAAGATGATATCACATGTTACAACAGTCAACATGGGTAGTTTTATGTGGAAGAGACATTGGGCTTAAATCGACTAGTTGTCTAACATCAACTATATAATTGCAACTTGATCAAAATCCAACATATGCTTTTGAATCTAAGATTCAGCTTCATATCTCAATAGTGCCATCAAATGATACAACTATCATACTTTTGCGCTTCAGCAATATTTTCCAGTAAACTCAAGCACCTCCCACCTATATTAGATCGGGTATACAAGTAATTTTAGATTGTTGCATACAAGGCTATGAAAATAATACATTCACCACAAACAGAGAAAAAAATTTTTTTGAAAGCAACTTTATCAAGCTATGACAGCAAAAACTATCCTTTACAACTTTATTGTCATAAGAAGATCATCAATTTGTGTGCCTCAATATTTGCAAGCAAACCTCGTAATTTCATCTACATCATGTTGAGCAGTAGAGGATAATTTTAGCTGCAGTAGCTTCCCTTAATGTTAAAAGTTCCAAGCACAGGAGGGTCAAAAATACCTTCCAAGTGTTTATAGGCTTTGTTCTGAAATAATTTACAGATATGGAGGGATTGGAGGTTCATTCAAAAAATTAAGCTACTGTGAGCTGTTGTTTGCCAAAATTATTCAATCGGTAACTTGAATACTGCCGGAGAGGTCAAGCATCTTCCAGATCTCTAATAAAATGCATATATTATTGTTGAAATTGTTACAATTCTATCCAAAGCGGAAACGGTATGCACAACTTTAAACATGCATAATATTCCCAAATTAACATAGATAATTTAAGAATTTAGAGGCCATATGCTAATTAAGTCAACTCTCGAATGATATACTTTCTGAACCTAAAGGATCTATTTTTGTAATTAGATTGATGAATGAACAAGAATTGCAAGACAAAACAAGGAAAGGAAATTATGAATTTCCCATCTGTGAAAAAGTTTATGAATACAACAGTTGCTCATTTTTTTAGAAAAATCTCAATTTTCATCATGTAACAGTCATCATAAAAACTATGTTGACTATGAAGGTGGGCATACATTTAGGTGTCAGAGGCAGATTTCAGCTGTTGGTGCTGCCCATCTATCAAACTCAATTGTCTTCTGAGTCTTGCAATGTGAGCTTGTACCTATTGCATTCAAAAGAGTAGTCAACAAAATTGACTTCATCACAGAGGTATTAAAAACTACATTGACCAAAAAATAGCAGTTCAATGGCAGTTATGGACTAGAAAAATACATTTATCAAAAGCTACCAACATGCTTGAATGATTGAGCACTAAAACTAGCAATAAATTTTTCTATAGATTTCTATAGATTTGATGTGAAATAAATTGAAGAAATTCCACATTTTTTACAGTGTTCAGCCACAGAACATATATGTCTCCAACAAGTGAAAGGATCAGGAATGAACTTGGTCAGTTCATTCCTGACCAATATACGTCTCCACATTTTCCTAATCAATGCAGGAATGAACTTGGTTAGTTCATCAAAAAAGAGGCACCACTAAAGTATCTACGAATAAGTAGCTATTCAAACAAATACAGTTGTTCTAATGCTGTCTTCACATTTCAGAACTCAACTTTCCAAAAAAAAAAACTGAAAGTAGCTAATCTTCCAAGAATGCCACTTACAGTAGTCGTGAATACCCAAATGCGACTAAAACCCTTGTCCACATGGTATTCACTGTTGCTGCTAGAGGGATCATATTGTCCAATACAAGAAGCCCATGAACATTAAAAAAAATAGCTTTGTCTCGTACATCCAGTTTTCAGAATGCGTACCAGTATTCAGAAAGACCACAGCTACATTAGATGTCAAGCCACAGCTAGTCACTCTCTTGTACCAGGTGATTAATCGTAGTAATACTCGGCAAGTACTTTAACCGTACAAAATCTTATACAATAATTATCCCATTCACAAAAATTAGAGTCCTATAAAAGATGAGTTAAATATATACTGTATTGCAAAGGATCATAAATTTCTTAAAATCAAAACAGAGCAAAATTTTTAGCCATATTGATATTCAGGAGATATGTGGCAACATGACTTCCATGATGGTAGAAAGTCAAAGATAGGTAGGTTAAATGCAGCAGTCATTTGATCATCTTCATTCTCAGCACCCACCCAAATGTCGCCTCCCCCCCCCCCCCCCCCCCCCCCTCCTTTCTCCATATCCAAAAAAAGGGAAAGACTCAGAGACCTAGAATTACTCTTTAAAAAAGAGAAGCCCCATAAAGTAGGCATCAAAGCCAAATGGCATACATAACAAGAATAAGGCTACAAGAAAAAGAAAAGAAGGCCCACAGGTAAAATCACCTTATAGAATATAAAGAAGCCTAAATCCGATATTCATTATTTATATATTTTCCGGGCTGGAAACTTTACATCCTAATGCTTGCTGTTTTATCCTGCTACACAACAATACACTGAAGCAGCAAGTAGTTAATGCAACACAGATTTTAACCCTCTGGCACGAAAGATTATGAAAAACTGTCTGCAATCATGCATTTTAGCAAGCCAAAAAGGACATGAAAGCAGGGTCAATTCATATCTCTAGCCAAGGTGTTGAGTCTGATAACCAGAAACCATGCTTACATTATTATTCAAAAATTTTGCTAAGCATAAAAAGCACACGGACTCCATCATAACTCTTCATTGTTTGTCTACACCATCCAGAAGTAGAGTATGTAGTTGTAACAGTACCTTTGTCTGGTAACTTTATCATCAACTTCGACAGCATCTACACGCTATTTCATCTATTGGCATGACTTTTTGGAAAATTAGACCCTTTAACACAACCAGTAATAAGTTTATGCAAAAACTATAGTCAAAATGTATAACTCATTATGGGATTTTATCAACATGCTTCTAGTAGAACTAAGCAAAAACTCAGATTATTACTTCAAGGCATGCTACGAAATATCGCATTCAGATAACTGAAGGCGAACAAAACCAGTTGATGCACATGGTAGGCTTTCGAGGACTTGAGAAAAAAAAAGTTGACAGGGTAAATAAGTCCAATGATTCAACAGATGAACTGAGATAGTCAGATTCCTTGGCCCCCATCCAACCGGTCACCCGCCTCCTAATTCCCGGAAAACTAAGGACTCATACATCTTTTGAGCTCCCCTTAGCAGTAGGTTACAAGTTCACGAATCCTGCATTCAGATTTGCAACCAGTACCAGTTTCACTATCTTTACTAATAAAAAATAAATCCTCAACTTGCTTCCCCAAGACAAAATGATCTGTAGAGTGCAGCCTTCTTAATGACAAACTGGTTAGGAAAACTGGTTGGTAAAAACACACCTGTTTTCTTCCAAATAAAGTAGACCATAGTCGTGATTTTAGTCACTTAATTCTCATTGCCATACTTTGCTTTTGTTTTCACTAAAAACAGCACAATTTTTTTTTGAGTTCTTGTTTTTGATCCTTCAACTTTAAATCAGTCAAAGAACTGAATAGTTACAAATTCTTTATCCATGCCTAACCAAGAGAATACATATCTGAAGGAGACAAGCATGTGATGTTTTCAATGATCTCAAGCACATCAAAACACTTGCATAAAACCTAACCCTGCATTGCATCATTCAGCTGAAACAAAGGGAATACTTTTGAGAATTTATGGACAAGCAGAAGAAACTACCAGACTCAGAAAATCATACTGACCTGCTGACGAGCTGCTGCAAGTTTTAACAGTTCATCAGCCTCTGAGAAATTTGAGAACCACTGACTTAATGAGTGATCTTTAGTGTCTACTTTTTTTCTTTTATCTGCATCCTCCAATGGCACTGCAAGTAAATTCGAGCAAATTAGTGCCTAAAAGGAACAGTGAAAGCAAAAATTCATAGATAATACAACAAGAAGGGACAAAGCACCAGGAGGGGGCAAAGTGATGCCAGTTGGAAGCCTAGGCACAACAACAGCTGGATGATTTTGCACACGAGCAAAGAAAACTTCTGAAGGCTCAGTAAATACAATTTCATCATAGGATTCCACGACAACAGGTTTTTTGGTGGACATGGGACCAGATTCATCCTCTGGATACAACTTCAAATGGTGATATCTATTTTAGAGACTAACATCAGCATCTCAAACTTTTAACTTGGACAAGGCAGTTTAATCGGCACTAACAGAATGAAGCACAAAAAACTACAATCAACAGCAACATTGACATGATTAGCAAGCACAACCAAATATTCTTACGGTTATTTTACAAAATTTTAATGAATATAAACAGCATCTAAAATGCTGCATTAGCTTCTTGTATTTAAGATGTCCAGAATGTCCAATATAAAGCATAACCACATGATCAAGGAAAGAAACTCACAAATACAATGGCTTCTCGCAAACATCATTATGGAAATGAAGGGTGATCACAATTTCAAATTCACCCCATCCACACTCAGATAACTCAAAAGGCGGACCTTCAACAACCCTTGTGGGATTATTAAAACTGGAATGCAATTGGAAAACCACACGCTTTACTACCACACTAAGATCCTCATTCGTTGCTCCTCTAACGTACACAGTCCATTTATGAGATTGGTACCTAAATTATAAGGGGGGAAAAAGCCACTCAGGCATTTCATCAAACAAGTAGCGGACAACAAAAAACTAACCAATTTTATCAATACTCACTCGCTAGCCTTCTTACCAAGCCAAAATGCAATATTACCATAGACAATTGGCACACTTATTTCCAGCTCTTTCAGCTTCTTAGCTAAGTTCTGCGCATTAAAATAAATGGCTACGATAAAAAAAACGCATAAAGATAATGAATTAAAATGGAAGATCAATTTCTATTCAATTGGGAATTCAATTCTTCAGAAAAAAGGGTTGAGTGATCAAAAGATTAACCTTTTTATCAGTATCATCGGCAGACTTGACCATTTTGGTTCTCTGTGATTTGGGGGTGGGCCCACTAATGTCCGGCTGATCGGTTCCGTGTTTCTTCGATGATGAGCTCTGAGGCATTCCGACGTTGTTCGGATTAATCTTAATTAATTGAAAATTAGGACTTTTAATTATGGTGTATTGGAAAATTCGAAAAGGTACGGAAATGAAAAGGTCTAGGGTTCCAATAGAAATCGTCTACAGCCAGGTCCATAATTTGTTTATCAGGAGAGGGTCCTCGATCGTTCTTAGGGGCTTTTTTGTCGTTTGGATAGGCATCTAGCCAATGGTAAACTGATGCTTTTTGGTGTAAATTTCGCGAGTCAGACAGGATTCCCTTCCAACCTTTACCGTTGAAAAGTTGACGTACCAGGGTAAGTTTGAAAATCATAATGTCGTCGTTTTGCAATGTAACCCTTGAACTTGTGAATATTTTTCCTTCATTACCAATAATTGTGAACAATATTTTCTTTTTTTTTTTTTGAATGGTGAACAATATTTTCAAAAGCAACTTTTTATTTGCTTAATAGTTGGAAGCCTATTCGATTAATTTACTAAAATAGTAGCTTTTCTAGTGGTTGATTACCAGCGTTCACATTAAATTAGAAGTTACTCTTTCCTAAATTTTGTTTAAAGAAATTTTTTATTTATTGATTATCAAGAATTTTAATTGGTAAATGTTGTGTCTTGCTGACACCATACTAATTCACAAGTTCACTTAATGGAAAGAAATCTTCCTGTTATCAGGGAATGATAACATTGAGAACTTATGATACAAAATTCCCGAATGCTATTGAGTTCACAATTTACCATTTTCACATGAATGTTGTCTGTGAGTTCGATAAAATTTATGTGAGATTGAGATTAAGTACTAAACATTATATCGAGGAAAGAAATTATCATAAGACCATAGAGAGTAGCCTCCCAAATAACACCATCCCACTTCCCGTCTTTTGGTAATTACAGAAGGGGTTTTGAACAACCAATACAGCAATGGTTACAGCTGAATTCTGTGAGAACCATTAGCCAATCACAATGGTTGTATTCTTACAAAAATGTACCATCTGTCTCACTCTTCCATACAACCGAGGAAGGGATTGATCTCTTTGAAGAGAGAAGCGATCAGTTAAACTGAAAAATATTCACATCCTGGAGAATGCATCTTACCTCAATAGAGTTTCAACAACCAAACTGAAAAAAAATGAGATCCTCAAAGTGGAGATGTTCTTCGGAGATGACTCTCCGGGTCATGTAGCAACATCTATCTAACAGCATCCAATATCTTCCGATAAGTTTCTTCATTTCATCGACCATCCGATTTCATCCCACATAACATTGTTGGCGTACATATTACATATCAAGCATCATATTGACTAAAGACCAACTAGATACTGGAGGAACCGATTTCGAGGTGTCCTAACCAATAATTAACCGCATACTATTGAAACAAGTGTTCTCTGGCAATGGAGAAGAATTTATGGATAACTTTAGCTGTGGGTATTTTCAGTTAATTTTGAAGTGGCCTGCTTGATCACAATCACTTGTGAGTGTGAAAGCACTTACTGCTTTCCCGTTTTAAGTAAATTTAGACTGTAGATACTAATCAGCTAAAGAGGAAAGGGAAAAATGCTAAATAAAGATGCCAATATATTTAACTAAGTAATATTTACACTGGCAGTACGCCAAAAAAAAAAAGAGAGAGAGAGAGAGAGAATCTGCTCTCCTGGTACAAAATTGGATAATACAAACTCTAGTCAATTGTGTGTATGACATAAACCTCCTATTGGTAAACCACGTCAGATTCTCTTGTTTATAGGCAAGACAAATTACAGGTGAGATTGATAAAGTTTTCTTCCTTGCATGGAATTGTGAGCGCTCCCATAGGATGGCTGAAGCCAAACTCTTCTTCTGCCTGTTGTAGCAAGTACTGGAATGAAGGGTGGTTAAGATAGGATAATGGTATCACATATCTCTTCCAACCGGTTTCACCAACATAAACAGCAAAGTGGCCTTTTGGTACATCTGTACCTCCTGGATTTGCAGGAATTCTATTAAGGATTTGCTTAGCATGAGAAATTCTCGGCACCCTGAAACCCATTAGTCTTGATAAACTAAAACTCTCAGGTGTGGTTGATACTTGCGGTTTGTAAACAAAAGGTATTTTTTTTTATGCTGGCTTTGGCTAGCACTTTAGCAGATATATATACACTATGAGAGAGTAGAATTTGGTGGCCAATATTTATACATCAGAGGTTGGTGAAAAAACTTTCGACATGGTGGTCCACATTATAACATATATCATTTGGTCTCACATGGCTGTGCCTGGCTGAAAAAATTATTAGACCTTAGTCGTAATAAATAGTTGATGACCTAGGTGTCATATGCTATTTGCATTGCCTTCTTCAGTATTTATTTTATGTTGTTTGGTTGCACTGACCAAGTAGACACAAAGATCAAAGATTTAGAATTTGTTATGATTGCTGACAAGCAGAGAGGGTTAACGTGGTAGGCAACTCACATGAAGATGTTCTTTTATACAAACTAGTAAGATAATGAGCATCACTAGTTATTCTGTGACCAGCAAGGCATATCATGTTGGTTCATGGCTCTACACGTTAAGTAAAACTGCTTTATAGCAAATTGGTATTAATATATTCTTGACATAAACCAGTAAGATAATGAGCATTACATAGTTCTGCAGAGACAAGCAAGGCATGTCATTCGGTTGATGGTCACACACTATAATAAGCAAATTTGCTTACACAAAAAGTTGTGTATTAGTGTATGCTTGACAAAAACTCGAGAGATGATGAGCATCAGTTAGCTAGTAAGAGACAGGCAAGGCATATCATGTCTGCTGATGGTCTTATACGTTAAGCCGAATTGCTTACATCCAAATAGGGCATTGACGTAGTGTTGCATCTAGTCATCATCTGCTACTCACCAAGTGTACTTTTACCCAAAAAAATTCATGGTCTTACAATTTTCATACAAGATCAATATTGATGATCCCCCGTGTCAAAAGAAATGCTAGACTCAATAATGGCATCAGAAAAGTATCTCCTTTTAAGTTATGAAGTCATTAGCAGAGAGATGGACTTCCAGATCCTAACCAACATGATGTAGAGAAAAGGCAAAATGAGGCAATGCAAGACGTAATCCCTATCTAAGGAATTCAATGACGTTTTTTAAACAATTTTTTTCTTTTTGTGGGGGGGGGGGGGGGGGGGGGGGGGGGGGGGGGGGACAGAAAAAAGAAAGAAAGAATAGACTAATCACAAGAATTGCAAGAGTAAATGTAACCACAACTGAAGTGGCGGATGTGGATTACTGAGCTTCCTCCATTACATGATATGGCAACAAGCCTAGATGAATTATTGACAAAAATTTTGAAACTTCAATGCTGATCCTATTATCGTATTATGCCATCACACTCCCCCATGTTCCACCACACTCCAGACCACTCCAGCATGATTTTGTAGGAATCATAAAGATTAAACTTTTAGGTCGCAGTCACACTGACTCAGTGTCAGTGTAAAGTCAGCAATCAAACAATTGTAATTCATCAAAATTTTCAGCAAGATACTTGTAAAAAGACCTTGAAGCAACTCAAATGTATCCTTTCCTTAGTCAAATTGCAAGTAAGCATTCAAGAATTTATTGTTTCAGGGACATGACGAGGAATGCTAATAGAAGAACGTGACTGTTCTCAAGCTCACCGTACCAAGCTTTCCAGATTTAATGTAATGAGATTCAAGGGTCTCGAAAAGCTTCGTTGTTTAAAGCTTTTATAAGAAACTTACTGTAGGCGTTATTCCTATTTCCACAAAAGACCATCCATTTTCTTTTTACGATAAGATTTTGTGCCCGGTTCCATTGTCACATATGCTTTACTCCATTAGAATAGGAGCACTAGAGCTGAAAGTCAAGCTATTAGAAAAATATGACATGCTAAATGAAGTTATCAACTTGTAGCTCTTTACTTCCCTTATCAATTATTTCTTCATCTCTTTTGAATATGGAAGGTATTTTTTTATCCTTCTTCAGTCAAGTTGTTTACTCACAAGACACAAGGTTAAGAAAAAACGAGACACAATTCAAAAGAAGAAGGTGCTCTAATTCCTTATCCTCTGTTTGATGGAAAATATTAAAAGAAACTGTACAAAATTAGTTTGTTTTCTACATCACAAAATTGTGCCTTGCCATCTCAGATAACAACTACTACTACTCTCTAATTCTGTATACCAGCAAGGCTAACTTATATTTTTACTCAAGCAAGAGGTCAGATTAATGAACGTCTTCTCTGCAAGGTATTGTCAAACCCCGCATTGGATGATCAAACCAAATTCTTCCTCAGCTGCACTCAACAATTCTTGGAATGTAGGCTGATTCAGGTAAGCAATGGGAATCACAAATCGTCTCTTCTCATTTTTACCAACATATACTGCAACATAACCTTTTGGAACATCCAAAGAAGACCGTCCTCAGGATTTGCTTTGCCTGAATAATACAAGGCAGACGGATGGCCATTACTCAAATAGATGGTTTCTCGTGTAGAGTTGAACAAACAAAGGTAGGAAGATTTACGGGGACAAAGGAAGGTTTGAGTAAGTGTTTGTGATTTTTGAAGCTTATGTTTATCAAACAAATTAGGAAGAAACCACAAGTTTGTTATCATCATGCTACGTACCTGTTTAAAGAGTCAAATTGACTGACATCGAAGATAATAGCTGATGAGGTATCACATGGTTTTGCCTTTCAACTGTTGGTCAAGAATTTAGAACCATGTGTTTGTTGAAGTGTATCTGGGCCTACCACTCCCTTGATTGTGGAGCAAAGAGGAAACCCTTTGATAATTTAGATATCAAGACTTGGGGGAAGCATTCAATGATTGCATACCAGAACATGTAGCAAAAAAGCTCTATTGGCAGTTGGATCCTACTTTCATCTCAAAGTAATATACAAGTTTAGCAAACAATGAAGGATGAAAATTATTACCTTGTGTAATATGAGCTTATTCAGTATTCCTAATACAGTTGACCTACTTAAGATTTACTGTTGCTGCATATCAAGCAACCAATCTACCTACTAAAAACTTGCACCTGCAAAATCATTTATCATTGCTAGTTGAAGTTAAATCTAGCCAAGTAGCTACTGCCTTTCAGCATTTGAACTCATTCTAAACAGAGCACTGTGTAATCGAGAATGTGGTAAAACAGATGATCTCTAGTAAAGCACCAGTAATAACATCTCCTAAATTTTCCAATTTGGTAAAGTGTCTCTCTCTCTCTCTCTTGGTGGGGGGGGGGGGGGGGAGGGTGGTTTCAGTTTTCCTTTTGTGTTAACAGATTAGAAAATTCTAAGGTGACTTCTCACTTTCAGTTGAATGTAACCTGGTCAGTGATGAGAAGAGGCACAATTTGATAATCAGTAGTTGGAGCAACTCATAAAACTACAATACTGACCAATATATTGACTGAAAGACCAAGTAGATGGTGGCAAATCAACAAAGACGTGTGCTAAATACTAAATGAGTACATTGTAAACAAGTTCTCTGGCAAGAAAAAAGTACATTATGGATTATTTTTCTTGTTGGAAATTTCACTCTATCGACTTTCAAATGGTTGCTCCATTACAGTCACATATGATATGACCTCATATACTTTATCCTTTCTATCTTTAAGCCAATTTGAAATGTAGATAATAGAAATCAAAAGAGACAAGGGAAAAATGCGAAGTGAAGATGTCAATTTATTGCATGCAAGTTAGTATTTACACTAGCAGTACAAAAAAAAATCTCTCTCTCCTTGTCCACAATTGGACTAACTAGAGTCTAGTCAATTCTGGGTAAACATAAGCTACCAAAGTACATATCAGCTTCTTCCTCTTTCTAATGGGGAACTTGAATTGCAGGTGAGATTGATAAAAATTTCTTGCGTGCATGGAATTGTGAGAGCACCCAAGAGATGGTTAAATCCAAAACTCTTCTTCAGCCTGGTGTGTTAAGCATTAGGATGAAGTATAATTAAGGTAACATAACGATATCATGTATCTCTTCCTATTGGCTTCCCAGACATGAACAGCAATGTGATCTTTCGGCACATCTGTACCTCCTCAATTGAAGGAACCGGATTCATAATCTGCACAGCACGAAATATTTGTGGCATGTGAAGTCCCGTTGTTCCTGGTTAAAACTCACTGTGATTGATATTTGCACTTTGTCAGCAAGAGGTTTTCTATGTTGGATTTGGCTTGTGTTGGAGCAGGTTTATATAGCTTATGGAGAGAGGAAGTCAGGGAAAAACATTTTGACATAAGAGAGTGGTGTAAGACATTTGACATGGTGGTCCACATAAAAGTATATTATGACTTGTCTCACATGGCTCTGCCTCACTGAGAAAACCATTAGACTTTAACTATGGTAATGAATCTCTGACAGCACACCAGGTTCACTCAGTAGGTGGTCCACTTGCATGTATTTATCAGAACCTTTGGGTTGATGACCTAGATGTCATAAGCTGTTAGCATTACTTCCAGAGTTGTATTTTGTGTTGTTTGGTTGCAGTCACCAAGTAACAACTAAGATCAAAAGCTTTACAATTAGTTACTACTGCCGACACGGGATGGAGATTAGGCACATGAAGATGTTCTTTTGATGTAAACTAGTAAGATTATGAGCATCACAAAGTTCTATTGCGACAAGCAATGCATGTCATGTTAGTTGATGGTTCTACATAGTAAGCAAACTTCCTTCCATAACAAATGGGTATTATAGTACTCTTGACGTAAACTAGCAAAACAATGAGCATCATGTATTTCAGCAGAGACAAGCAAGGAATGATGTTGGTTGATGGTTCTAGATATTAAGCCAAATTGCTTAAATAAAAGTTGGTAAAGCGTTCTTAACATAAAATAGTATGCCCCTAGTTCTGCACAGACAAGCCAGGCATATCATGTTTGTTGATGATTCAACATATTAAGCCAATCACTTACACAGGAAGTTGGTTATCAATGTATTCCTGACAAAAACTAGTAATATAACAAGCATCACATAGTTCTGCATAGAAAAGCAAAGCAATCATGCTGGTTGATGGTTCTATATATTCAGCAAATTGCTTATGTAAAAATTAACAAGTTGGGTATTAATGTGTCCTGCTTGGATTAAGTCATTAAATGCAACTGACACCAAGGATGTCTTTTCATAAAATAATCTTGAGGCCGTACTAGTCACTGTATCCATTCCAGATGAAGATTGACAATATCAAAAAACTGTAGGCTGCCAAATGGAATCAGGAAAAAAAAAAAAAAAAAGAAAAGAAAACTCCGTTATGTAACAAAATCATCTGTGCAAAAACAGACTTCCTAAATCATACCAAATTTATGTACAGAAAAATTCAAATGAGGCAATGCCAGACATATTTGCTCTCCAAATGCAAGTAGCTGAATAACATTTATATAAACATTTCTAGAGAATAGATATAGAAAAAGTCAGACGAATTTCGAGGACAGGAAGAGTTAACTATGAGCACAAAGGATGTGTGAAACTGTGGATTACTGACCTTCCTTCCTTCCCTAATGTGGGAGCAAGCTGAGCTGGATGATATTTTCAGACAAATTTCAAAATTTTGAAGTTAATCCACTCAGGGATTTATGCCACCAACTCTATATGAGCCTTTTCTTTCTCAATTATCCAATCCATCTATCCCAATTATTCATGTCTGTGTAGCATTTCTGAAACTGCAGTGCTAACATGAGATTTATACCACATAAAGTGGTCAGTTCTGAGTCAGCATGATATCACTTAATCTCCATGAGGGATAATATCAAATAGTTATTATTCATCAAGGTTTTTGGTAATATACATTTTGTTTCTTCCATCCTTAGTCAGAGGTCCACTTGCAAACAAGAATTCAGGAAAACTTTGGTTCTTGATCATGAAATGACAAAAATGTAAAGAAGAATGCGTGACAAGTATGACAAGTATGCATAACACCACCTTCCCAATAACAAGTATCAAAGCAAAGGTCTTGGAAACCCTCACCATTTAAAGCTATTACCAGAGATTTAATGATGTTCTGGAATTCTTGAAATGATAAAGAAGGCAAAAGAAGAAGTTTCAAATAATCATAATGGTCTGCTTTGATTAAAGAAAAGTAACTGTACAAAAGCAGTCCGCTTGCTCTGCATTACAAAATTGTGCTTTGCGATCTCAACTAGTTACTACTATTTTCTAATTATGTTTGCCAGCTCGGCTAACTCATATTTCTACTCAAGTGAGAAGTGAGATCAATGAATACGTCCTCCCTGCAGGGGATTGTCAAACCCCCCAGTGGGTGATCAAAACCATATTCTTCCTCAGCTTGGCTTAGTAATTCTTGGAATGAGGGCTGATTCAGGTAAGCAATGGGAATTACAAATCGCTTCTTTTCACTTTCTCCAACATAAACCGTTAGATAGCCTCTTGGCACATCCAGAGAAGCTGAAATGGCAGCATTAGATGCTGAAAAAGAGCGCCAAATAATTTGCTTAGCTTGAATAATACGAGGCAGACGAATAGCCATTATTCTACAGGATTCTTTCTTGTTTTAGATCAAAGAAGGAATGATAGAAAGATTTACAGAAAAAGAAGGCTTTGTTTAACGTTTGTGAAGGTTTGTGTTGATCAAGGAAGTTACAAGAGTATATGTAGGAGAATGATAAGCTTGTTCTACGTGGTTCAGAGGCACTTTATAGGACATCAAAGATAAGAGCAGATGAGATGTCACATGGTTTTGCCTCTCAACTAATGATCAAAAAATTTAGAATCACTTATTCTGTTGAGTGTTGCAGGGCCTACAAGTTTCTTGAACATGGAGCAAGGAGGACCCCTTTTGAATTTAAAGTATCAAGACTGAGGTTCAATGATTACACACCAGGATTTATTTGGCCAAGAAAATTGTTTGCTAGTTAAATATTTCTGTTATCTTATGGTAATTTACAAATTTAGCAAATGTTGGAAGATTAAAATTAGTACCTACAGGAATATGAGCACGTGCAGTATCCCCTACAATTGAATTAAGTTTATTGTTGTTTCAGAGTAAAAAACAAGTCTACCCACTGAAAACATTCCACTCGCAAAATCATGTCACCTCAATGGAGAATTAGAAGGTGAAATTATATTGAATAAATAGATAGGACATTAGAATGCTCAATATATAGGAGAAATCTTCAGAGAAAAAGTTGGTGGCCAATCCTCTCAATGATTGATAAGAAAATTATAGCGGTCCAGCAAAGGATATATATAAGTAAGATGTCACATGACTGTGCTCCTCAACAAAGATATTTGAAGCCATGATCTGTTCTATGCTGTATCTATGCCTTGAACTACCACATAATCCCAAACAGGGCCAAAACAGTGAGATAACATAAAAGTAGGTTTAAGAGTCGGGTGTGGCGTGAAAAGGGATTGAATCTGGATTAGCTACCTTCTCATGTGATGAAACTTGTTTACATCTACAAAAAAGATCATTGGGAGCTCCGCATTGAGGATGACGCTTTAACTGCAAACTGGAGACAGGGAGGTCTATATTATGTCCTATGGTTTGTAGAAAACGAGCCATATTAGTCAAAAGTTAAAAATAAAAAAATAAAAAACTAAAATTAAGTAGGACGAAAGTAAAGTCATTACCTTTAAAACAAATGATTCCAATGAATTGGGATATCTTGCACTAGATTCCGTATCTTCCAAACAAATGGTGCTTCAACGCAGAATACAACAAAACACTCATTCCAACTTGAATATGACTTCCTTGAGGGTTTAATGATCACACTAGCAAAGTGAATCATGTCCAAGTGAGATAGTGTCATAAATTTTCTTTAGGACAATGATTCCATTGTTTAAAGCACTTCTTTGTCTGATAAAAAAGCTTCGACAAAATACATGTTTTTTCCGGCTATGACTAAGAACAAATAGAAATTAAAAATAATGCAACCACCATGGAGATGAACTACATTATACATAATGAATCATTATTGATGTGGAATGCTTACTAACTCAGTAATACCAGTTCTAGCTTCAATTTAGTGTCTGTATAAAGCTAGAAATAAATCATTAAGTTAGATAAGGAATATCATCAAACAGTTGATGCTCATTTATGAGTTTCTGGAAACGACTTGCCCAAAGACCATCAATCAACTTCCAAATTCCATTTGAGGCATGCCCCTCCGAAGTATATTATACTGGTTCAAGAAGATTATGAGGCGATTGATGGCCAGACAGAGAAAACTTTGTCGCGGAGAAAGAAAAAATTGATTCTTTAGTAAAAGAAATAATTGATTTCAGAAGTAGAGTCAATCCAAACTGAAATCTTTTTGGCCATCAATTAAACGAGTGGATCATGCAACAGGTTTTTGAAGAAGTTGCTTTACAGAGGGTCTATTTGAAGTTAAAAATTCAGCATTCGGTGGATAGAATGTATATATCTCCCTCTTTATTTTCGAATTAAGTATTTCCTCACAAGATTTCTGGAGAGTGATAATTTCAGTTTCTAGAAAAGGCGCAAAAATATGTTAAACAAGTAGATTTTGTTGCTATGAAGATAGAAGAAGAGCTGTACAATAAAAATTTTCTTGCTTTAAGCTACAAAATTTGCTTGCACTAAGCAGTGACTGATGTCTACATGTATGCCGGCATGGCTAACTCATGTTTTTTCTACTCAAGCGAGAGGTGACATCAATGGAAATGTCTCCCCTGCAGGGGATTGTTAAAACCCCCCATTGGATGATCAAACCCAAATTCTTCCTCAGCTGGACTTAACAAGTCTTGAAATGAAGGCTGGTTCAGGTAAGAAATGGGAATCACGAAGCGCTTCTTTTCACTTTCTCCAACATAAACGCAAAAACAGCCCTTTTGAACATCTAGGCAAGCTGTAGCTGCTGCATTGTGTTTTGTCAATGCATACTGCCTTAGAATTTGCTTAGTTTGAATAATACGAGGAAGGCGAATGGTCATTCTTCAAACTGGATACATTGTTGTATAAGATAGGAAAATGCAGATTTACTGGACAAAGAAAACCTTAAGTTAATGTTTTAATCACTTTTGTGCTTATGAAACAAGCTTACTGAGTGTATATATAGAAAAATGAGTACTTTGTTGCCAGATGCTTTATGTGAGCAGGCATACTATTGATGGATGGAACCGGATTGAGATATCTTGATAATTGCAGATTAGGTCTCACATGGTTTTGTCTACCAACTCAATATCAAGAATTCAGAACCATCTAAATTTGAAACGATTACAGGGCCTACCACTTCCTTGAACGTAAAGCTGAGAGACAGAGGAACCTCTCTTTGAAATTAAAGATATCGGGCCAGGAGAGAAGGATTCATTGAATGCATACCAGAACTTGTTAGCTGAACGTTTTGAGGCATAGTCTTACATTTCTCAATATACTTAAAAGTTTGGCAAGCATACAAGGGTGTTGGAATAATCTTCCTTGGTTATTTAGATTTTACTGTTTTGGATTATAATCAACTAAATTTCCTTGGTGAAAACCCAGTCTGTACTTGCCAAATCATGCGTCGTGCTCATTTTGAACGAAAATAATCCGAAGTTGAGATTAAATCTAAGCTAACACACATGTGCCGGCAGCATTTGAAGTGAGAGTGTCATGTAATAACTGATACTTATGAAAGCTAGAGGAATTAAAGTCTCCTGAGATGAAAATCTGTCTGACTGACAAAACTACCTTTGCAAATGTTGTACAAATTGGAACCGCGAAGTACTCCTTACTACCATACTATCTGAAACCATTATGATTTGAAGAGAATATTGCAACTGTAATTCTGTAACTTATTCTCCTAACTAGCATCAAGGCCTGGCGTACTGTTATGTTTAATGAAAAAGATTTTCAATTGGTTTTCTGCTAAAAAATGTTCAATGTAAAAAAAGGGTTAATTAATCAATTACTCAGACAGTAGTTAGAAATTTGGCATTATAGTAACCACTAGCTCTAAAGTTAGAATTTAGAATTTGTCATTTTCTTGCCTCACGGTTGGAGGATAACTTATCAGAGGCAATTTTCTGGCTAAAAAGTGCTTAATTACTCCTGAGACCAAAGGGAACTGAATCCAATTCTTTAAGATTAGAGCAGTTAACATTGTACTCATGACTCATTTTGGAATTTCCTTGAGGAGTAACTAGCTATGAGAAGGGTTAGAACTTTAAAAAATCAGTATGTGCATAATGAATTACGGTGCAGATGTGATGTTTAAAACATCATATGCACTACCTAGTACTGTTTAATTTGCTATAATATTTAGTTAACAAACACATAACAAGTTGATCTTAAGATGTTGGAGTTTGTGGACACATGTTGGAGAAAATAATAGAAATATGTGGTTAATCTGGAGGATATCGCCAGTTGACACGTATGTTCATAATAGTAAAAGATTGATCTTATCCACATAAATTTGAACGGGTCATAAGCCGATGCCCCACTGATATTAACATGCTGATTAATTTACACTATTGCCAAACCCCTTGCCCATCAATTTCATGTTCCCATCACAACTGGTCATGTAAATGAATATACATTCCTATTCTAGTGTGAACAAGAATGAGGCCTTAAAACTGAACCCTGAAGTCAAACACAGAGAGATGGTCGGCCTACCTGCACAAGAGGACTCACTGCAACATCAGAGGCACCTCCCCTTTAAGGACAAAATTATTGTTTTAATCTAGCTTTATCCGCAAACTCGATGAACACGAAAATTTTGCCTTGTGAATTATTTGGATTTCATTTTGTCTTATTTGATAACTTGCCTTATGATTTATTGGCGATGGAGTCAATTTACCACTTGAGATAAATCCACCTGCATCAGTAGAAAACAAAGCAGATTTATAGCAAATGATTAACGAGCCTTCTCAAATTACGGTTGGAGGACCGTGTGTGGCATGCATAGTAATGGAAGCATCATAAACTACATGGACAAATGTCAGGCAGAGTCTTTTCATGCAAAATATTTTATCTTTTGGCCCCCGCGGCTCTAAAGTATACACTAGATACTAGAAGACTAAAAGCATGTAGAAAATTACAGGGGCTGGATTTTACGTCCCTAAGATTTTAATTAATAATTGTCAGTCATCAATTTCACAAGTCGGATTCATCCAGGTCCTTGTCTCTGCAAGTAAATTCCACACAGATATTACTATATATGCACATTGGGTAAGGCCCACAGAATTTTGGACATAATTGGCATAGACATACCACCTGAATATAAAAAGTCTAAGTTCAGTGCATTTTTTTAATGGAGAATATTGTTTCTGATATCAAGAAGTGGGTTTTGGGTTCAATAACAAACCAATCATCAGAGGTTAGAGAGGGATTTCTTTATGCGACAGATGTGGAGTTTATAGTAGAAAAAAAGTATCTAGTTGCATTACTGTTTGTGGTTCCTCAAAGTGGTAGGGCAGTATGTCTTGCAATAGATTAGGCAAAACCATGTGATGCTTTGCCAATCTCCTCATCTGATGGGCTTGCCAACTCTCATAATTCAACTTATTTACTCTCTCAAGTCTCAAGGATCACTGCTTTTACCATTTCAAGATTCTATATATATCCAGGTGTTAAAGATGACATTCCATCAGTAAGTCATTTTCTTTAGCAATCATTTACTTTCAAAGTTCTTTACTTTCTTCATCACCTAGTAGCTTTCTGAATATATCAACATTTAGTCTCTTCTGAAAATGGGAGTCCAACTAGCTGGGATTGCTCAGGCCAAAGAAAAGCTTCGGCGAACTATCTCACCTAAAAAAGGAGGCATGTCAAAAACAAATGATGTCCCCAAAGGGCATTTTGCAGTTTATGTTGGAGAAACATACAAGAGATATGTGATACCAATATCTTATTTGAGTCACCCTTTATTCCAAGAATTGTTGCACTGGGCTGAGGAAGAGTTTGGGTACAGCCATCCCATGGGAGGTCTCACAATTCCATGCTCTGAAGATTACTTCATCAATCTTACTTCTGTGCTAAATTCTTTATAGAATGATATTAGGATTCCATAATTACATTTTCTAGGATTCAAATTAGGATTCCATAAATTTGTCTTCTAAGCTAGAAAAAAATACAATTGAGACCATTATTTGAGTCTCTTCAATTTTGTATACAGACTGGAATGCAACCGATTGTATTATCCACATTGTACAGTTCAGCGTTGCAAATTGCCAAATTTCTGCGTTACTTAAACCTTCATTTTTTAGGCTGAATAGCCTGAATGTTTACCCTTGAGTGGATCATGAACAGCCTGTAAATGAAGAAAGCTGTCGCTGTTGCTTGCTTCTAAAATGTAGACATTCAGTAGTTGCTAATGCTATCTTGAAATTGAGGCAAAAAGAAACAGACATTCAGAAATTCCATTTTAAGATTGGCTATAGGGATGTTTGGTTTATGAGTTCAAGGGGTAGGAATGAAATTATAACTAATGATACCTACACCTATCATTAAGTATGCTACTAAATCATTTCATATTTAGATATGAAAGTGTTTAAGCTCCCATCATCTTTCAATTAGGAATCGAGTTTTTAATTGATTAGCAAACTGATATAATGAAACCCATTCTGATTTCCAAATTCGACTCCTACTAGACGGTTGATCTTTTTTTTTTTTTCTTGATATTTTTCTCCCCAAAAAGGACTTGACAAATTCCTTTTGGAATCAACTTGACATATGTTAGAACCAAGGGGAAGAAACCGCACTGAACAACAACCTCATAAATTCTGTCCACTCAAATGGAAAGCAAGGTAGAGCAGCTTCACGTTTTTGCTAGCTCGAAACCAGTTCCACCATGGATCCAGCCTAGAACGATTAGTCATTTCATCAGTTCTTAGCCGTACACAACAGCTTGTGTATTTTATACAACGACAATGAATGTTCTAACATATCTGTGCATTGCAAGTCCCTGAGGTCCCTAGTTGTAACTCTTCAGTCCAAAATCTAAAAAGAAAATAGTTTATCTTGTAACTAGAAAGAACTACTATTAGTAAATATACTACGTAATTGATTCTTTACCATCTGTTGAAGAAAGATAGAACAAACAGATTTTACGTATTCAGTATATTAAGAAGTGGAACAAAGTGAGTTTATTTATAGTTTTACAACGGTATCAGGTTAATCCATATATGGCATGTCTTGCTAACAAAGAGTATATGTCAATTCGAGTAATTTCGTAATTCAGGGATCAATCAAGGTAAAAACAACTAATCAAATATTACAAGAATTATAATAAAATATTTACAAATCTTAAAACCATCGATTCATGGAAGTGTAAAGGCTGACTATGCATAAATGGGACGGTCACAATCCCATGCAGCAGAAATGGCTTCTAACTTGAATGACTAACTGTGATACCCAGGACTTTTAGGGGGGGTATTTTGGTAGTTTGGCATTGGAGTAGAAAATGTAATTTTCAATTGTTGAGGGACTAAATTGCAATTGGAGAAATTTTATTTTCTTTAGCTTAAAGAAGATCAGGTCTTCTTCTTTCTTTTATTTCATTTTTCCTTCTTTTCTTTATTTTCTTCTTCTACTTCTTCTCCTTCTTTTCTATTTTCTCTCCCCCTCTTTCTATTCACTCTCAAGAAGAAGAGGAAATTGGAGTTTCAACTCAACCCTCTACCCAAGGTATTCTTCTTCCATTTTACTCCACTCTTTATGGGTTTTCTTTAAGATAGTAGCTAAGAGTATTTAGTGCATAATTAGAGGATTATGGAGTTGTTTATACTTCTATGAGTTTATGCTTTTTAGTAGTAATGGTTGTGTGTATGTGAGTGGGTGGCATGGTGATGAGTTATGTGTGAAGAACCTTGAAGTAATATGTAATTGTGGGTGTGATTCATGATTAGTGAAGTATACTATGTTTGTGTGCCCTATTACTGCTTTATTTCGCCTTTTTAGAGTTGGTTTAGTGCTTGGATTGTGATTAGATGCAGTTGGAACACCTTAGATCTGGTTTGGGATGTTGCAGTCTGCAGAATCGAGCTGCCTGGGCTCATCCGCGGGACCATCCGCGGCGCGGATGACGCCGCGGCTCGACCAGGGTTTGATTCTGGTGCCATCCGCGGTATCAGCCGCGGCGCGGCTGACACCGCGGATGGGACCGCGGGTCGCGTCAGTTTTGCTCTCTTTGCGTAGTTTTGCGTTTACGTTAGATTTAAGCTTCAATTGTGATTCTTGATAAAATTAGGAGTTGATTGAAGATTTATTATGTGATTTAGGTGAAGACGAGAATTGTTTCTATTCGGATTAATTGATATAGCTTAGAGCGAGGTAAGTAGTACTTGTATCCTTTATGCTTTTGGAAAATGTATTTATTACAATGACGTTTTCTAAATTATTTTGCATATATTAAAGTGGCATGAGTATGCATATGTTGATGATTTCCCATGAATATGTAAATGTGGTCAAATATGAATGAATGAATGTTTTGTGATTGAGCTCCTGTATAAGGTAATAATTGACGGGACTAGTTCCTTAAATTTGGTATGAATGATATGATATTGGACCGCACTAACCGGTGAGAGTTAGCATAATGTTTTGGGGCTGTGTTAACCGGTTAAAGTTAACAACTGGATATCCAGGGTCAATGTGCCTTATTACTTGGGCTCTCTCTTTAGTATCTATATGAAATGTTTGTGGACCGCATTTATTTATATGTGTTATGATTGAAATGATGATTATTTGAATAATATCATGTATATGTACATGTAACATGCTCAGGCCAATAGAGTGATACCTGTACTACTTACTGGGTGAGTTTAACTCATCCCTTTCGTTTTGTATGCAGAGAATGATGGTTTGGGTTCAAGAATGTGGATTAGTTCTTAGAAGTTATGATTGAAGACAATGGCTTGGTTAGTAGCATATTTATATTGTGGTTTAGATTCTGTTAGTATATGCTTTGAACTCTAGTTTTTGTACTTTGAAGTTCCAATTGTGATATGGAATTTTAATGAATAATTAGATTGGTGGTTATATTTAATGGGATATTTGGGATGTATTATATTGATGCTTTGATTTTTGAGCCTTGTGACTCAGCTTAGCCTGGTCACGGCGGTGCCGCGTCCCGGGCACGGGACGTGACACTAACTGTAACACACGAGGAGATGCAGACACTAATAGGGTTCTGTATTATCTTGATCAATTGACCATACAGTTGTTCTCAAATATTAACTGCCGTTTACAGTATTACTTTCTTGAAGATTTCAGTATTAGTTACCACGTACAGCCAGGGTAAAAACTATAGGTTTAAGCATGTTTGGGTTTATTTCAATGAACAATTTGAAGAAGCGAAGTACTTATTTGCTATTCATAATGATTGTTACATGATTACAACAGTTACTGGAGCAGGAGACATTTAGTAGTTCTTTTCTTGATTGAAATAGGAAAGAACTGTAATTGTTTTCGAGTAAAATTGTGAAATCTTCCAATATGTAGAAAGTTAAGATTCCTACACCAGACTCTTGCCCCTTGCCCTTGCCCCACACTCTCTCATAATATCTAAAGAGTTAGCAATTTGCAAGAAAGTTCAATTTTGGATATTATGTCGTGTGTTGCCTAACAGGCAGCTATTGTAGACAACTTTGAAGATTTTGAGGCCTTACAAGAGTTACTGTTATTCTAACTTAGCCCGGTAACTACATACGATCTTGAACTCCAAAAAATTTCTTAAATAAATTCGAAAAATTTAATCCCCTATTATGTGAAGATTTTTATTCTGGTACCAATTCCTTAGAAAAGCAAGGTAGATAGTTTAATTGCCCCACTTAGTACAATCATTCGTCCATTGTTGGACAATAAGCTGAGAAAATGAAATAGACAATAAAATCCTTTTCTAATCACTATTTACATATTCGTGAAGTGTGGCATCTAAAATTGTTTTTCATGTACTGCTCCTTTCCTTGTATAGTGGATGGTTCTAGCTCATTTTCGACTTATATGACAGCAATATGGGCTCATGGTATGTCACGTCCCGAGCCCGGGACATAACACCGCCGTGACCAGGCTAAGCTGAGTCACAAGGCTCAAAAGGTCAAAGCGTCTAAACGAATTATCCCAGGTAACACATAAAGATAGAAATCGATCTCAATTATCCAAATTAAAGATAACACAATTCCCACATATTACAATCTCAAAAGAAACCTTTAACTTTCTAATACACGGTCAAGGTTCTAACATTCTAAAATTCCAAAACATCTCCTAATATAACATACCAAGGACTAACAAAATAAACTATACTATCACTACCAGTCTTACTTCACATCGTCTAAGGCAAAAGCTCCAAAAGCTAGTCCAAATCCTTGAATCCAAAATCATCCTTCTCTGCGTATAAAAACAAAGGGGTGAGTGAAAACTCACTCAGTAAGTAGCACAGGTATCACTTTATTGGCCTGAGTATGTTACATTTACATATACATGCTATCATTCAAATAATCATCACTTTAATCATAATTCATTCAAATAAATGTGGTCCACATAACATTTCATATAGATACTAAAGAAGGAGCTCAAGTAATAAAGCACATTGACCCTGGATATCCAGTTGTTAACTACAACCCGGTTAACACGGTTCGATACAAATAAGCTAACACTCCCCGGTTAGCGCGGTCAAAGATTCAAACGTCAAACATCAATTTAAGGAACTAGTCCCGTCAATAATTACTCTACACTAGAGCTCGATCACAAAACATTCATTCATTCATATTTGACCACATTTACATATCCATGGAAATCATCAATATACACATACTCGTGCCACTTTAACATATGCAAAATAAGTTAGAAAACATCATTGTAACAAATACATTTTCAAAATGATAAAGGATACAAGTACTACTTACCTCGGTCCAAGCTAACTCAATTAATCCAAAGATAAACGAACACCGTCTTCACCTAAAACACATAATTAAGCACTTAATCATAACCTTAATCTATCCATAATTCTTGTATAAAACCAAATCCTAAACTTATACACACAAAACAAAGCAAAACCCAACTAAAGAAGAAAAAAGAGTGATCCGCGGCGCGGATCACGCCGCGGATCGGGGTAGAGACTAAGCCCCAACATCCGCGGTTCCATCCGCGGCGCGGACGAGGCCGCGGATGGCACCAGAAACGCCCAGAAACGACCTGCAACAACCCAAATTCACACCCAACACTATTTATCTCCTTTTAGCTTAAACCAATCAACAAAACAACTCCAAAATAGCATAATATGTCAAAGTAACACTACATTGCTCAATCTATAACATATATCATGAGTTTCTCCCAATAATCACCCCCACCAAAATCACAATCCACTACCCAAAGTTTCAACTACCCATGCTTACACATACCAAATAGGAAACCCACAACCAATCTTAAGCATAACCACCATTAATAATACAAAATGAACCCATCAAAGCTTAACCCCTCTTATTCCATTACAAAACACACACTAACAACTCATAATACAATCATTAGGCAAAAACCCTTAAAGATTAGAATGGGATCTACAAGAAGTTACCTTAATTGGTAGGATGTTGGGTTGAGCTTCAAGTTTACTCTTCTTCTAGAGAGAGAGAGAGAGAGAGAGAGAGAGAGAGAGAGAGAGAGAGAGAGAGCAAGAAGGAGAAGAACCGTGAGGAGAGGAAGAGAAATGAAATGAAAGAAAGAAAAGGAAATAGAAGAGAGAAGAAGGCTGTAATCTCTTTTAGGCAAAAGGCACAACTTTGCCAAATTACAATTAAGGCCCCCAAGGTCTTGGGTATTTCATGGTAGCTTTGAGGTTATTTATCTCATAAATTTTAAGATAAAAAAAAAAAAAGAAGAAGACAGCACGGGAAATTTCTCTTTAATTTGATAAGCAACTATAGATGGATCGTTAATGTTTCACTGTTCGATGTCAGCTTTTAGGCCAAGATGAACCTACTTGAAAGCCGAGAGTATCCTACGTACCCTTGCCTTCTTATCATCTTATCCAATAAAAGCACCAATAATTGCATTCCCACTCATCTAAACTCGATAAACTTTGAATACTGTCTGAAAGTCTTGACGGGACAGAACAATGGGGCTGTAATTAGCTCATAGATTGAAGATCTGTAGTAGAAAGTCTTGAAACTAGGTTCCCTGGTCGAGGGCGATGTATAATGCCTCTTACGATAACTACAACACAATAACACATGCAAATAACATCTACTACTATGAGTAAGTTGCAGCAATAAATAATTCAAGAACACAGAGACTGCGTTGCTAGATGCGGTTCGCTTCTCAAAACCATGGGCATTAACCAATTGTATATCAATAAAATTTCCTCATAGAAGGTGGGGAGTAGTGATTAGTAAGTGAGTAGTACCTTGAGCATGAGAGCACATTCCTGCCTCAATAATGCAAGAAGCAACATTGCGTTGGTCCGGGTGTAGCTTGGTCCCACTATATTGGAGGGCTTCAATTGAATTTGTTACTGACATGTCTGTTACATTGCTACAGCATACAATATAAATTATCGAGAGTACCCTATAAATAGAAATCTACTTCCTTAGAAACATTCAATACTTCCACCTACGCATTCTTCAATCTTTCATATACAACTAGAAAAAATTTCTCCAATGGGAAATAGATTGCTGGCAGCAATGGTGTATGCGAGGAATAAATTTAGGCCAAGGGCTAGTGTACATGGCCATGCATCTCCAATTCCAGTATCAAGCAATGCAGATGTTCCAAAGGGTCACTTAGCTGTTTATGTTGGAGAGTCTTATAATGATCGTTTTGTGGTTCCTATATCATACTTGAAGCATCCTTTGTTCCAGGATCTACTTAGGCTTGCGGAAGAAGAAAATGAATTTTATCATCCCATGGGTGGTCTTACTATTCCATGCAGCAGAAATTCCTTTCTGGACATAGCTTCTCACGTGAATGAGTGTTAAAGGGCAGATGCAATAATTAATAGGGATTTTTGTCGCATCCTAAGTTGACATATATTGTTTATCTTAATTACCCGAATATATTATACTTTTTCCTACCCCAATTACCGTCTATGTAAATTGTATTGATACTATGCATTGGTGTTATAGTAGATGATAGGACTATAAGTTACAGGCTGTTAAATGTGCAACGGAGGGGGAACAAAAGAGATTGTGTTAGCTATTAATAAAGATTGTTTCATAAGTTACCACCTTTTTAGTAGTTATATGGTCACCTCATCATTCTACATTATTGTAATGATTTTGTATATTTCACATTTTGATCTTGTTTAAAGAAACTAAAATTTGTTAATTTTCCACTATATAAATATTTACGCTTTAGAGCCGAGTAAATTGAATAACAATGAACAACTTCACTACTTCACTAGCTAGAAACTAGGTCTACCAAGGGAGCATGTCCAGAAGGTTGGCCGTTTTAACATTTACTAACGATGGACAATAGTTTGTGTTTGTTGTGCAATCATAAAAAGTAAACATGAACAGTTTTATCAAAGTAATATTTCTAATAAACGGATAACATAATCATCATGTTAGCATTCATATATATGTTATTTTCACTATGAGAATCTCATACAATATTATATCCTAAGTTGTATTAGCCAATTATTGATTTTGAATGGATTTTCATGTGCCCAGAAATAATAGGTTTGTTACAATCGTTTCTCTTCATTACCCAAAGCGTATTAAAAGGAAAAAGAAAAAATGTCAACAGTAACCAAAAAAGTTCGTTAGTGCTAAGCAGTTGGCATCAATCTATAGCAATTAGCTAGGATGATCCGACACAGTGAAGTATGGCATCCAAAATTGTTTTGCTGGTATGTCTTTCCATACGTTTTGGGATAGTTAGTGGTCAATTTCAAAACAATAACACCAACATTTTTTTTTTTGGTGGATTATGTATCTCACAGGATTTAATTAAGAATAGATCATTCATAACTCTAAATTTCTAGATGATTATGATCAGTGCTTGTGCACACTGTACAAATTGCAGATTTCTTACATCAGGAAACAGAATCAAATAGCAGCGACCAATAATAAACCCTCGTCTCAGGTCAGAAGCATCTGGATTAATTTTCTGTTCAATTTGATGAGCAACCAGGTCAATTTGCTCAATGTTTGCCGGTGTGGATTCAATTTCCGAGCCAATTAGGCTTACTACGAATGCATTCTTGTCATTGAATTAGCTAGCACCACCAGCGTTATTATTTCCACCAATGGCTCTAAAGCTTATCAATGCTGAGGTGAAGTCCCATCTGATGGGACACATCAAGCAATCTGGCTTATTTAGCTGGTAGATGAAAAGAGATATGCAGAAGTAGTGGGCCTGTACAAAAATACAATTTCATTGCCTCTTTTGATAGCCACAGCACATAAAAAAAATCTTCATTTCGGGTAAGTAGAGGCAATAAATAATTAAATAACAAAGAAACTTGTCAGAAACTGCCTCGCTAGACGCGGTTCTCTCCTCAAAACCACGGGCAGTGAACAATAAACTAAGAGCAATTTCCTCGCAAAAGTTGGGAGTCGAGTAATGACCAGTGAGTAGCGGGCTGAGCATGAGCTCTTCGTAGCTCCTCCTGCCTCAATTATGCAAGGCAGCGGTCTTGTTAGTTAGGATGAAACTTGGGCCCACAATATTGGATTTGGACTTCAATTTGACACGGACATGCCTGTTTCATTACCGCAGAAAAGACCCAAGGATTGATGATTAAACTCCAACAATTCCCTATAAATGAGAACGAACTTGCGCAGAAATCTTCATCAATTCCAACTAATCAACAAAAAAGGGCTCACTTCATTAGCCAGCTATATTATCCAAGTCTCATATATTCTTCTCTTTTATTAATCTAAGAACTGCGCGATGGGAATTCGATTGATGGCTGCCATGGTTCGTGCAAAGCATGTTTTTAGGCCAAGGGCTGGTGTGCATGGCGGCCATGCATCACCAACTCCTGTATCAAGCAATGCTGATGTTCCCAAAGGTCACTTAGCAGTTTATGTTGGAGAGTCTTACAAACATCGTTTTGTCGTTCCTCTGTCTTACTTGAAACATCCTTTGTTCCTCGATCTACTGCAGCATGCAGAGGAAGAAAACGGATTTGATCACCAGATGGGTGGCCTGACCATTCCATGCAGCAGAAGTGCCTTTCTGAATATGGCTTCTCACTTGAATGAGTGAACTTAGGAGATGCATATATTAATAGGAATTTTATGTTCGTTTAATGTGTCATACACGAGACAGTTATTCCTGCTTAATCACAATTACGGTAGCAGTAGTTCTTTGTCCACCTCAATTTCGTTGTTATAATCTTAACGTCTCTATGTATTGCAGCCCCTAGGCCAATTTCTAATAGAGCCGGGTATATGTAGCTATATACCGTTTTCCAGCAGAAAATCGGTTCATTTCTGTTAGTAAGTAAAAGGAAATGAAAAAATTATTAACTTTCTATATCCCAAGCACGTCGATGTATGTTCAAGGCATATGCATTATTTTGGCTACAAAAAAAAAAAAGAATAATAGGACAAAAATCATATTCCAAATACTGCGTTAATTTCTCTTATAGATTTGCAGTCGAATTTGGCACAGTGATTTTGTGCAATTCTATCTTTTTCTTTTTGCTAGTCAATTCAGGGATCTTTGTACGACAATGTAGTGGATCTTGTACTCATTTTCCATAACGTACCTCTTTAATTTGAATCCCTTCGCATTCCTACTTGTTCTGAGGACTTATATATGATCCAGAAATGCTTAAATTTGATTGTCAAATCTGCCAGCTTTTTTGAACCGCTGAATAGCATAGATTCAAGCTACGCAGCACTAAATTATTGTATCATCTATTTAGCAAATCAATCCAGAAATCAATGATCAAGTGTCTTACTTGAAACACGAATGTACATACTCAAATAATTTCTCAAAAGTAGCTTATTGTGTAACCCTTTAAAGTTAAGAGTGGTTTTGGTGGGTTCTTGTTTGCTTTAGAGTTCTATATTTCACTTATTTTAAGCTCAAAAAAACTAGTTAATTTATAGAATTCCCTTTATCGTATGAGATCATAAACCTACTATCTTCTACCGAGCTGCTTCACTCGTTAGCCAGTAATTTTACGTGGACAGTTAACAGCATGTATCCAGGAAAAGTATCGTGATAAAAGAATAATTTACATTGCTAGAAATAATTGAAATTTTATCTACACAGAGGAAGGAAAGGATATATATATATATATATATATATATATATATATATATATATATATATATATAGAAGATAAGGAATAAGAGAAAGAAACGGATAATTTGACGGTGCAAAAATATTGAAAAGCATGTTTTAACAATTACTAAATTAAAAGCAAAATTCGTCGATCTGTTCTCCCCTTCGTTCATGGTTCGGATTACCGAGATTCTTTTTTTGAGCAATACACAAAATAAAATAACCACAATTCACATTCAAGATGGACAGTTATTTATAGAAGATCATATTTTACCACTAATATCTTACTCGTACGAAGAGTCGTACAAACTGTCCCTAGCAAGACGAATGCTTTTGTAGGGCCATTTCATGTGCGCATTAATAAACACAAATTCCCTTCAGAAAGAAAAAAACTTCAGCTGGCATACCCTGGATTTCGAAGTCCGTTGCAGCAAGTTGCAGCTGTTATAGAGTGTGGATAATTGACAATGATTGCAAAATTCATATGTTCTTGTAAGGACATGTGCATATTGAGACGTAGAAGGAGAGAGGGTGAGGACTAAAAATGATCTAGATATTATTTAATGGCAGGGCAGGGCAGGCATGGACAATATTAATATTGAACGAATGATTAGTGCAATATCTGTGTGAGTTCTTAACTGGAAAAACAGTGAAAATTGAATCTTTCTGATTTCCTTGATCTTGAAAGTTAGTGCTCATGGAGTCAGTCAATCATTGATCCCACAGGAACATGCATAACATGGAGAATTGCGGGCAAGTGGCAATATTTTTTTTTTCACCCACAAGGAAGTGGTTTCAGATTCGAGAGAGAATACTAATAAGCTGATTTTCTTCTGTACATTCTGAATAAGTTAATGAATTATGCAGGTAAGCTCCATACTTGATCTTAAGGAATTTCAATCCACCGACTGCACACTAGGATTCCCTTTTTTTTTTTTTTTCTTTTGTTGAAAGTATAGGATTCCCATTGTATTTTTTTTCTTTCTTTTTTTTTTTGGGTTTTTTAACCTATCCGATTCTCTTGCTCCGCTAGCTATTTATTTGTGAGAGATGCCGCGGTATGCCGTACAATTTAACGAGTTAAATTAAGTAAAGAGCCAGTCAAATATTTTTAGACAAAAGCAATCCCCATGGAGGACGAAGGATGAGTCTAGTTACTATTATATTAACAACTAATCACCAAGCTTCAGAGCAGAATTCCAAAATTCGAATCTTCAAGCTTTGACGTGCCACGATAACACTCTATTTAATGTTGGTTTTAAATAGTCTTTCAATCTTTAAGATATCAAATTGAGTTATAAATGACCTTGGATTTGGATTATTGAGTAATCAGATTTACTCTGTTGGAGCTAGGAGTGTTAAGGATTAAACAGAGAAACTTGATTAAGTTCATAAAATAAATTAACTTCTTCAGGAAATTCGTGTACTTTTAAGTGCTCTGATTTATCTAATGTGATTATTTGCAATGAGGTTTATACTTGTGGCACATGCATGGTTCAAAGACTCGGCCGAGTCGGAGACAACTCGGCCGAGTCATCACCGGATCGGAGGAAGTCCGGTCCGAGTCCGATCCGCGTTGTATCCGAGTCGACAAAGACTCCAAGCCATCGTCTGGTGCAGCTGCTAAAGCAGGTTCCATGGCCATTTCTTAAGCCCTCACGGTGGAACTAAAGTAACGGCTGCAACAACTAAGGGGTCAAAACCTTCATTGATGCTACACCAACCTTTGAGCCATAGGGTTTAGACCACAAGCTTGGACAAAGAATGGAGCCTCCATCTCGGTTGAGAAAGAGAGCGAGAGACAGCAGAGAAGAGAACAATACTAAGAAGTCAAAGCTTGATTGGATTGAGGAAGAAGGAGGAGCTGGTTGGTCGGAGAAGTGGTGGGAGGGCCAAAAACAAATTTACTTTCTTTGTGTTGCAAATACAAGTCCTCTTTTTTAGGTTGCAAACGCTCGTCCCAAACAAAGAATCATAGGTGTTAAAAGTAAGAACCACAACTTCAAGTGTATGTGTTGAATTTTATTTTATTTTATTTATTTTTTATTCTTGTGTTTTGTCCAATTGAAGATGTTAAATTATTTTGTTTGTTTTTCGAATGTATAGTTTGGCCTCTCTATATTATTTTGATTTTGTTTGTAATATCATCATATTGAATGCTTAAAAATATATACTATTTTTTATATTAATAAAAATAATACATTTTAAAGATTTTCTTTACTAATTTTTTGATTATTTTTGTTTAAACTTTTTTTTTATATTTTGAGTGATTATTTGTAATTTTAGAATGAAAATTGCTTTTAAAATATACGTCTCGTCGAGACCGCGACCGATACATCGAGATCGATGTGGAACGTTCCACGCCGCAACCGCGACTTTGAACCATGGGCACATGGCGCAGTGTCGGCGAGGCTAATAATTACCTTACTTGGGAAGTAAAATGCAACGTAAAAGCCGTTGTTATATTCAGTAGGCAAGTTGTCTAAATATCAAAACCAACTACATGAATTATGTCGTCAACTTTCCGTTGTACGACCGCCGGTTTTGGAGGCATTTGCAGCGATAGCGGCCCAGGATGCTTTCTTCAGAAAACGACTTCACATAGAAGATTAAACAAGTGGGGCTCTATAGCCACCAGCTGATGCTCCAAAAATTGGAAGATTTTGTTAATGGCTTAAAAGCTGTATGAGCAAAGCCATGTGAGACTTAATAATTGAGGCCCCCTCTCATCAACCCATAACGCGTTCTCACTCCATAACAATTGTACTAGTAAAATATGCTAAATCCTAATTACACACACTATAAATACATACAATTTACAAACACTTGAACATCACAGCAACAACTGCTTCTTTCACGATCAAAATTCAAGATTCCATTTCTCAGCAGAAGCTAGAAAGTTATCACTTGTTATCATGGGGATCCGTTTGCCATCTATGATTGCTAATGCTAGGCAATTTTACAAACTGCAGTCTCTTCTGAGTAGAAATCATCAATCCGACGTTCCTAAGGGGCATTTTGCGGTGTACGTAGGAGAGATGGAAAAGAAGCGATTTGTACTTCCGATATCATACCTGAATCATCCTACATTTCAAGATTTACTACGTAAAGCAGAGGAAGAGTTTGGATTTGATCATCCCATGGGTGGTCTAACAATTCCCTGCAAGGAGGATGCTTTTGTTGATATCACTTCTCGACTCAATTTCTTGTAAAGGCTTAGTTAGAGTAAAAGTCTCTGCAGTTTTGACAAGAGAGCTTACTTTTCCTTTTCTTTTCTGTTTTTTACTTGGAAAGGATCAGGGCTGTAAACCCACATATAAATCTTGTTCTAGTGTAACTCAGAGGCGCCAAAAGAATTATGCCAATGAAATTAAATTGTTCCATTTTTTGGTTCTTATAAATTCATCTCATTTGAAGCAGAGTTGGCTGGACAATGAATAATAACCTGCGACCAAGCAATCGTATTTGTCTTAATTTGTGAAGAGGATCACATATAGTCCTCGAATTAAAGTAATATGTTCTGAATTAAGATAAATCCAATAGGTGAGCTCAGAGTGGATATTGCATCACAGGCAAGAAAATAAATTATGGAACCGGTAAAATGCTCAAGGAACAATCGAGTATAAAATCCCTTCTCTACCGATTTCTAATGTCGGAAAAGAGTTAAACCAATGAGATAGTTGCCACTTGAATTGAAAACCTAGATGTTATTTTTGGGGGGTTCAGCAGTCTGCTAAAATAGTCGTATCATGATTCATTCGACGCCGCCAAGATACAGTGGAATCAAATCTTATAATCTTAAGAAAGGAAACTGTGCTCTGCCTTACAACAAGAAGTTCAGAATCTTATTATCTCCTTTTTTTCAACACTTTGTTCGACTAGTCCTGAGCATCTGTTTGAAACAACTGCAATCTATCTCCAACGGAAGTATTTTACCAAGTGAATTAATCTTCTTAAGCATATATTTCCTTTCAAATCATATGTGAGGTTGTTGCATTTGTTCATGTGTCAAATCAAATATCTCCGCCCTCAGCAAGATAAAGCAGGAGCATTGATTTATCCTCAATCTGTAGCAGATGATCACTATCCAATATTAATCCGCTGGCTGCAACAGAAGACAGTCAAGCAATCATATGGGCAATGACTCAGTAGAAAGGAACATGTAGGGTCAAAGCACCACCATAGGTTAGGGAGGTAAATGAAAACAAGGTGGACTCATTGGTTCATTAGCGGAATCATCTGATCATTAATGAAGTAGGTCCTAATCCAATGACTTCCACACAACAACTTCCGTAATTGAAGAGAAGATCTCTGAAAACAAGTCAGACCAATACAACAACTGTGAGGTTGTTATTGATGCCTCAAAAAAATTTGCTAGGAGTATCATAAGCAAAGCCATGTGACAGTTGACGATCATTGTCTATTGAGCAATTTGATTGCCAGTAATCCACTGCAATCACCGGCCACACAAGAATTCAATCTTTAAGGCTTTTCAACACTTGGACTATCTCTATATATACATGGACAATTGGGAGAGCAACCATGTCCATTTGTCTGGCACACATCTTTTGTTAGTACTTGGTGCATATAAGGATCATAGCTTCAGCTCTTCTTTTCATCCCAGAAAATTATCATACACGTTCATTTCAGCTGTAGCCATGGGTATTAGATTGTTCTCAAAAATCCCTCATGCCACGCAGATTTTAAAGTTCAAAGCCGGTTCACTTTCATTAGCAACCGCTGCAGCAGTTCCAAAAGGTCACATGGCAGTTTATGTTGGTGATGTTCAGAAGAAAAGATTTGTCGTTCCAATATCATACTTGAATCATCCTTCATTTTTGGACCTTCTAAAGAAGGCGGAGGAAGAATTTGGCTTCAATCATCCCGCAGGCGGTCTCACAATTCCGTGTCGGGAAGAAGCCTTCCTACGGCTCACTTCTCAGTTTGGAAATCCAAGTGGAGCTACCTCGTGACTCTATTAATTCAGTTTCCTAACAGGTTTTGTAACAGAGGCCCATGTAAATATACAGTGATGAATACTTTTAAGCAAAAATGTGTATTGGGAAGAGTTCTTTTTTGGAACGAGGAGAAATTAAGAATCTCACATTACAATTATCTCTTATTTCATCTTGATTCGATGAAAAAATATGCGGTAACAAAAATTTATCAAAAAAATATTAAGTTTTTGAAGAAAAGTGGGGAGTTTTATTGAAAGTTATTACTTTCTTATAAAAATTTACTATTTTTACTGAAAATCATGATAACAAAAATCACTGAATCATTATCCTAACAATTCTTAATTTGCATTTCAATTAAGTTCTCGTTCACACGTGTGCAATCTGGAAAAGATGATTTAAGGCTACTCAGAATCTGCTACGTCCATCGACTGTTTCCCGAAATATTCATGTCGGCCCATATAATTATGATGTCCAACGTAATAGGATAATTAGCACGCGTAGATAAAATGGATCGAAATCCATATCTGGGAACCAATAACAAGAAGGACCATATACACAATTAGTATTAACTCGGTCCCAAATAATCCAATCTTGGTCTGGACGAGAGTGCTGTAGACAGGAGCCCAAATTTAAAGCCGTAACTGATTTCAACCCAACTGCTGACTACCTTCATTGGGCCCGAGTTCCTTTACAAAGTCCCAGGATGATTTTTGAAGCCCAAAGTGCCCAAGCTTGGTGACGTTTCCCTGGCGTCTCAAGAATCAAATATAATTGCACAAGGATATATTTGTGATCCATTAACTGCACTCGATTTTTCCTTTTCTCATTCCTCCTTTCAATTGAAGTTGAGTGGGTTTTCCCAATTCCCTTCCCCCAATTGTCAAAAAAACATAAAGTCCCACATTGGATGAGTTGGTTATTAGAGTCTAGTACTTAAGCTCCTGTAGCCCCTCTAAAAGTTACCATGGCTTTTGGAGTGGGTTTGTGGGGTAAAGTTTAGGTCCTTTTCTCATTCCTCCTTTCAATTGGAGTTGAGTGGGTTTTCCCAATTCCCTTCCCCCAATTGTCAAAAAAAAAAAAACTGCACTCGATTTTTTTTTTTTTTTTTGTATCAGATTTGCTAAGACGAAGAGTCGGGATCAAAACTTACTCCCTCTCCCTCGCTCAAGAACATTGATGTTCATTTTCTGCCGATTCTTGGCTTTGGAAGTTGAAACATTTGAGTGAATTTGAGTGTATATCTCTTGTGAAGGTATACCCATACGTTCCCATTTTCAGTTAATTTAATTTTGCCTATTTGCATGGATGAATACACATTTTGAAGCAAATTCATTGGTGTTTTTTTGTTTTGTACTGCACTTTTAGTCCTATAATTTGATCACTACTGCTTTAGGTCGATTTTGAGTTTTCTGCACAAATGATGTTATAAATTTTTATACATGTTTAATTGTGTGAAATCAATCGCCTCTTGTTCAGTTGTAATGTGGCTCTTCCTAAAGCTGGGTTAATAATCCTTAGGGTGAATGTCTGTTTATGACTTGTCTTTTGTTGCTGTAACTTAGATGAGTTTTGAATTCGTCCAATCAGCAAATATACGTTTCAATTTTTATGAAAAAAGTTCCATGGTCTAGATGTAAATTAAAAGAATGATTCAAGGGTAATGCATCAATATTTCACAATGCATCATCCTATTATTTCTTGATTTTGGATTATATTTTAAGTGCTTTTTTAAATTTAATTCCCATGACAAGGTTGACATTTGAGACTCAAGGAACAGAGACTGAAGATGATAGGCTCTTTGCTTACGCGACTACTTTTGTATGTTTTAGTTACTGCTTTACTACTAATCGTTTACTCATTATGGTAAATATTTTATAAATTGCTAAACTGTATAGCGTACAGGATGGTTTTGGGATATATTTATCCTGCATGTGAATGCTTCAAGACAGTAGAGAAGGATAAGCCAGAGATTGATCAGCTTCTGTTTTGGTGTCGGTACTGGTAGAGATCAATTTGATTATGTCCACCTATACATAATTTCTATTTTCTAGTTGATCTAGTAATACTTTTCTACATGAAAGGAATTGCTAATGGATTTTCTTTATCTTTCTGTAGGATTTTACTTGCACTTCTCACAGTATTTGAAAGAGTCGGAGATCTTTTTGTCTCATGGTAAGAACTCCGTCTGTTGGCTTATTCAAATTTTTTCAGTCAAGTAGTATTTGTTATCTTGAGAATTCTTGGTGTAAATTCACATGAGCAGAAAAAATTATTGTCATTTGACTGTGCACGATGGCTTTCTTGTTGAAGGTTACCTCTGTATGGTGAAGCTAAGTTAGCATTATGCATATACCTTTGGTATCCTCGAACAAGAGTACGCGCATTTTCTTTACTTTTTCCCAATTTTAATACTATGTTGTTCTGGCAGTGGTGCTACCTTTCATTTTAGTTGCTAACAAGTACATACGTTTTTATCTCAAATTGTTCCAGGGAACAACATACGTGTACAATTCTTTTCTTAAGCCATGTATTGCCAAACATGAGGAGGAGATCGATCGTGATTTGCTACGCATGAAAAACAGGAGTATGATGATAGGGATGTTGCTTTGGCAGAAAGCTGCATGTTATGGAGAGACTAAATTCTTTGAGATTTTGCAGTATGCTTCCTCTCAGTCAGCATCAAGGTCTCAACCAACTCAAGATTCCAGGGAGATGGAAAAGTAATTTTAACTTTACAAATGTAAATTTACTTCTAATTGAGGAACTATTGGCTTAGCCATTTTCACTAACAATATCGAATTCTTTTACAAATTTCTTCCAGAAGTCACAAGACTGCAGAAATAATAGAGCCCTATGTTATATATTGCATTTGTATAATTTCTCTACTACTAGTAATGCAAGATACTAAAAGTTGTTTTTTTGGTGTTGTATAGCCTCCACCTTTTTGGCTTTCTCTTCCTCTTTATCTGGCTAACAAGTCAGCATGTTTTATTTCAAATCCACCAATTTAAAACGGGACCAAGAATAGACTAGAAAGCCTGGAACTTTCACGTGTAGAAAACTGGAAACAAGCAGTGGTGGTGGAAAACAAGCCAACAATTACCTAAAGCAATCCTGGTCGGCGGCCCCATACCCCAAAAGGCCTCGATGAAGAGTCAAAGTCAATTGATGCCAAACCTCATCAAATAAAAATCAGCCTGCTATTCCATGTTTTTCGTTTGTTTCCTGGCCCGTAAAAAAATGACACGGCCTCTTCTTTACTCCAACATCTGCCACGTAGTGCATTACGTGCATTTTACGGAATCCGAATAAAATTAAAGATTCCTATAACCACCAGTGAGCTAATGACGGGCCGACGGAAGTAATCAAAAATTTCAACCCAATCCCCCCAGGTGTCCAGTGCCACAAACGTAATATTAACGCAGGTGGTGCAGTGCTAGCAGACGCAGAACAACCGTTTTTTCTTTTTTTCTTTTTTTTTCTTTTTTGGGGTTGCATATAAGGTAGTCAAAGAAGAGGAGGCTCACGGGAGTCACACTACAAAGAAGAATATAAAAGAGGGGTTGGAAATCCGTCCTTTTGGTGGTGTAATAATAGCAAAGAAAAATAAAAAGAAGGGAGAAAAACTACCACGATACCATGAATGTGATGAAGAAGAAAAGTGAGGAGGTGATGGACGGTTCGGATATAATGGAGTTGGTTGGGAATGAGCAAGTGTTTAATAAGTTTGTGGATCATAAGTTTGGAGAACTGGACAGTGATTGTGACGGTAAGCTTTCTGTTAAAGAGTTGCAACCAGCTGTGGCTGACATAGGTGCTGCCCTTGGATTACCTGCCCCTGGCTCTTCTCCTGACTCTGATCATATTTATTCTGAGGTTTCTCTGCTTCTTCTTACCTACTTTTTCTTTTTTGCTTCTTTTTTTCCCTTCTTTCTTTCTTTCACAATTTTCAACTGTTACAGTATGCTACTTTCTTTAATTGCAAGCCAAGATTAATTAATTCCACGTTTATTAGCTATCGTTCTGTTAATTTACCCATCAAGAAGATTCAAGATTTTAGGCCCAAGAATGAAGCTTTCATGCAAAATTATGATGTTTTCATGACGGATATGCCTTCTGGTGAAAATAAACTCCTCCCTAGTTCGGTTTTGAATTGTTTTATTATTTTTTTAAGATCTCTTTCGGGCTTTTGGGGAAAGGAATTGTGGAAGCTTGTAAAGCCTTTTCTCAAGAGAATTAAAGTATTTTTTTTTTTTTGGTTAATCTTGTTAATTTTTTCTGATTAAATCCAGTACCGGTTGTATTTGTACTGTTTAGTGTTTAATGCACAAGTAAAACATGGTAGCAGGGTCTAGACAGGCTATCTCAAACCATGTGTAAAACTTGCGTTTCTCTACTCTTTTGGAATCTACTTTTATCTTCTAGGAAGTTCCAGCTTTCAATTGTATTGTCCTAGATTATAAAGTTTAGGCAAAATGATATGATTGTGTAGTTTATGACTTCGTGGTTTTGTTTTATTTATTTCTTTTTTTTTTTTCACCCCTGGTTGGGATTGCCGAGTTGTGGATAGCACGTGACTTAATTTGTTACTATTATTAAACTTGTTTGGTACCAAACAAGCTATTAACCCAGTAGAGTAGTTGGTAACTAATAAGTCTGGCATGGTAAGTGTCAACCTCTATGCATCCTGTTACTAGAACTCTAATACACTATTTTTGGGGGTCCAAAAGTTGCATTTTGACCGGGGCATCCCACATTTATCTCTGCTTCATTTATTGGCTCGTAGGTTTCTTCAAATGACTTGCTTATATTGATCTAGGTTCTGAGTGAGTTCACTCACGGAAAACAAGAGAAAGTAAGCAAGAAAGAGTTTAAAGAGGTGCTTTCAGACATTTTACTAGGCATGGCAGCTGGTTTAAAGCGAGACCCTATTGTAATTCTCCGCATTGATGGAGAAGACCTCCTTGAATTTCTTAAGAGCCAAAGTTTTGAAACAGAGGTCCTTTCCATTTTTTCTGAGATAGAACTACCTAATGCATCCCTTCAAGATTACATCATTGAGGCTCTTAAAAAACTTACGGTTGAGCAAGGAGTACCACCTGCTTCAGATTCCTGGGTAAGAATCAAATCTAGTTCTGTTTTAGTTTATATTAATATGAGTTGTCGATATGGAAGGAACCATGCCTGCTTGGTGTTGTTTCTTATACTTTTAGTGTCTTGATCATGTCTGCTGCTGAAGACCATGCATAACATTTGAAGCATTGTGATCTGCAACACGTAGTAAAGCTCAAAGTTACCTATTTCAGTTTCTTGTAATGTGATGATTACCACCTCATGGTGATTGTACTGTAGTACTGCCACCAGTGTGGAACCCTGTAATTAAGACTATCATTTGTTAGATTAACAGGTCTCTACTTATGTAGGTTAGAGGTCACATCATAGAACCAGCATTGCAATCTTGTGGTGGTGTCACTGAGCAACGTGTTTCGCAAGAGACTTTTCTTGCTGAGTTCAGGAATGTTGCAGAGACTCTGGCAAAGCGACTGAAAGAGCAGCCTGTGATTGTTGCACATACTGAAAATACATTTGATGGAACTGGAATTAGAAGATTGTTATCCAACAAATTTGAGCTGGATAAGGTTTGTGAAGTAACATAATTTCTGCTGATGCTAAATTAAGAATTGGTGCTTTCAAGTTATGCTTGCCTTGTGTGATGTTATTACTCTATTCTAGTAGAAGATACTAATTGAGCTATAGCTCCACGCACAATGAATGTCTATATCATTTAATGTTTCTTTAACTCTCAAATTTGTCCTACTTATCTGAAAAAGATTTCAGACATGTTGTTGCTTCTACATTGACGTGCATCTTTTTCTTCTTCAAAGTCATTCTTCAAGATAGAGCTTAGTGTTCTGCATATTGAATTTGTACATGATTTCCTGCTACAGGCTCTGGATACTTCTTTACAGCGAATTCCCAAAGATCGCCATGGAAAAATGTCAAAAGAATATCTGCGCATTGCCCTTGATTTTCTGGCCCCATCGTCTGGCTTACCTCCATTTGGTGCTGTTGATCAGGTTACAGTCGATTAAAAATTAGCTCATTTTTACCACCTATTATTGGATGAGATTTTCCTTTTTCATTTGGGAAATCCTAGTGAGAGTTGAAAAAAGAGTACGTCGAAGAAAATCAATTTGCTTTTACCTACTTATGGAATTCGTGTTGGTTTATTATGTAATAAGAAGAACAGCCTTCAAGCTTGTTGCAGTTATGCCTAGGATTGGATGGTTCTTAGGCTGATTACAGGCTGTGCAATCTTAAGCTTACGTTACTGAGTGCTTTTGCTACTCTCTGCAGATTGACAAAATAGTAAATGAAGCTTGCAAGATGTTGGATGCAGATGACGGGAAATTGGTTAAAGAAGATGAGTTTAAGAAGCTTTTGACTGAAATACTTGGGAGTATCATGCTGCAATTGGAAGGCAATCCAATCTCAGTTTCTACGAACTCTGTCGTGCATGAGCCACTTGCCTCCTCCTCCACACTTTTGGAACCTCCTGCTTCATGATGCAGTGGACAAATACATGCTGAATTGTGAAGAAAACAGAAATAATAGGTCTTGATAACTCTTGATGACTAAAATACAATACTAGCAAGGACTTACTAGTATGCAGTTACCCTTACGGTACTGTTGAAGTGCATAAATTCTCAAACACAGATGACTTTGTAGCTACGAATATGTGATTTTGTTCTGGATACAGAAGTAGAGATGCATGAGATTAAAATTTATAGGGCCAAAAAAAATTGTATTATCTTATTTCCAGACCTAAATAAGAGACTTTCCTCTCGGATATTTATAGTCCGACCTGAAGCCAAGAAGTGGAAAGATGTAATAGCTTAAGAATGGTAGATACAAGAAGTGGAAAGATGTAAAGTAGATAAGGTTCTGGTATTAAACGATAATCCATATTGGAGAAAATTTAGACAATGTTGAAAACATCACTCATGTTGCTTTTTTTATTTATTTAAATTTTCCTTATGGTGTCATGAGGGTATATTAAGCCGATTATAAAGGAAAAATGAATCTGGATTAAGACCCATTACATCTTTCCAGGCCCATCTGTTAACTGTATCTGTTTTCATTGATTGAAACGGGCAATAGGTTCGGATGAATGGGAAGCCGAAGGAGCCCCAGTCAATGTACCGATCTACACGGGTGGATAGTCCTGACTTCTGAGCCCGTTAGGGCTACGAAATGAAGGCCATTTAAACTAAAGCCAATGCTGAATGAATCTGTTGTATTGTTGGGTTTCCCCTCCTTCTTTGGGCCCGCGAACATCACCTACTTGGCCCGCTTTCGAAATACAGGCATCCTATTTTGCTGCCCACTAGTTGTGATGGAGGATAGTGATTAAGAACAATATTAAAGAACACAGAACTAGATAGATATGTAGTAGGGGTATACACGGGTTGGATATCTGATTCACATGAGATATTTTCTGACCCGACCCGTTATATGCGGGTAAGGCAAAATCGTGATCCGTATCCGTATCCATATATGAAGATATTCGGCGGGTTGAATATCCGCATTTTTCGAGTTGGATACCCGTATTATCCGACGCGTGCCCTCATATTGTTAAATCTACTTCAAATCTTAGATAATCTAATAATAATTAAAGCATCATTTATAACAAATATAAACTTAAACAACATATATTAAATCAAGTCTTACAAACCGCGAATTCATCACAAGCACTAAAGAGAATTTGAATTGTTTGAGATAAAGAAACACCGTATACACAAATCTTATAACATAAACACTAGCTGTGTTTTTTAGGCAAAAAATGAAAAAAACAACACAAAACAACTATCATAACTAGAGTTTATAGTACCGCATCTCCAATTCTTCACATTTCAATGTTGATATATATACTTATTACATAATTTTATGAGTTTGACAAATAACTCTAATTGATTTTACCAGGTGATCAATTAATTCAGAGTCTATGGAAAAGCCAAATATTCAATATTTTAAAATAAGTCATTTGAAAATATTAATTTTGGTACAATTATATAAAGTGTCATTTGATACTTCATAGATATAATAGAGATATGTAAAATTATTAACTAACTTATCAAAAGCTTAGGGATTTCAAAGTATAATTACATATTTGTATACAATAACAATTTACATTTTACATGATAACAATTTAAAATTTTTAAAAGATTTCATAAGTTATTTCAAAGGATATTTTAAAGAAACCATCATTATGCCAAAAACTTTCTTTTGTTATTGGACATATTCATTTATTATATTCAAATTTTTTTAGAAAAGAAAATAATTTGTGAAGTTAAGAAAAGATAGACGTGAAACTATTAAAGTAAAAGTAGTAGTAGTTTGGCACTTGAAATGTAGGTTTTTAACAATAATAGTTATTTTCTATTTTTTTAAAGATATAATTAATTGGAATCTCACATAACTTTTATACACGGTTTTAAAAAATTAAAAAACCAAAATTATCATTTTTTTTCCTTTTATTATATCATTTATTATGTGAATTTATTATATCATTAATATTAATATTAATATCATTTATACCATATATATAAATTTTTATTGTCAATTAGAATATCAAGGTTTCTTCGCACATTTAACAGTCATTTAATAATGATATGATAAATTTGTCTAATAATGATATAATACAAGGATAAAAACAAAAAAGGATATTAATTTTGGTTTTCCTATTTTTTCAAAACCATGTCTAAAAATTATTAATATTAGTGAAAAATTAGGAAAGGTGACCAAAATTAGGAATCCTTATAAAAGGGAACCTTGTAAAATTACATCATTACCCTAAGATGCGGGTCAGGTCAGGTACCTGCCGGATTTTTAAAATCTCAATTCGTATCCGACATGCTTAATAGAATAACTCGCATATGACTTGTATCTGGTAAAACTCGTTGTGTTGAATACCCGCATTTTCCGGATTGGGTCCAGATCGAATCTATTGGGTTTTCGGGTCATCGGGTCAACTTGCACACCCCTAATATGCAGCTAGGCTACCAGCACCGGCCAGCGCAATCGAACTCCTAGATGAACAATTTTCAATTGAAAGTAGATATGGCAATATGTCCTAAGACCCATTAGAATCCCATGCCCATATTTAATTGGGATGGGATGTGTATCAATAATATGGGATTGGATTTATTTGGGATTATACCCATTAATACACATTTAAATATGGGTATGGTTGGGAATTGATTGGGATTCCCATATCCAAATATAAAAAAACCTTGGAATAATTTATATTTGATTAGATCCACCTCTTATATACTCTCTCTTGAAAAAAATCCTTCATTTTAAGCTACATTAACAAAATATCTTTCATCATTTCTTCGTTTTATTGACTTTTAACACTTTTTTCAATGGCAGTAGAATATTGTGGTCCCTAACGTCCTTGATACAATGATCAGCATGTTGTAATTTTATTTCTCCATTCTTGGTTTCTTCATTGCAGCCTATTCAATTAATCTATTTTCCATTTGAATATTATGTAAAATTTTATCTCTTGATATCAATTTTGTGTGATTAAACTGATCTTTATATTAAAAAAAAATTTGTGTAGATTTCATATGTTGAATGCCTTAATTAAAATATGTAGAACTGTAAACTTTTAAATCAAATTCCAAGTCTACAATTGTTCATGCAACATCTGTCAAAGAAGCCACCACACACTTTGTCTTTGAAACAATAGTTTAGTCCAAACAAGGCATTTTAGAATATTCTCTAAAGATGTTTTTCAATCACTTTTTAAAGTTTTTAATTCATCCTTTTATGTCACATAATTATACTCTAAAAAGTGCTGTAGTATTATTTGTCATTTTAAGTGGCAAAACTACGAGTAAATTTCTTATTATCATTTAATCTATAAAAAGTAGCCATATGACTAGATTCTCCACTCTCCAGAATAGGCTTGCAATTACTTTTGTCTTTTTGTACTCACACAAATTGAGGTTTTGATTTAAGCGTTGCAATTTTTTTTTTTAAATAGTCAATTTTTTTGCAAAGTGATAACCATTCATACTTGATTCTTTTCACAACATTTTAACTCCAAACTTATTAACTATTGGAACAACAGTAGGAAATTGAGATTCACCAATCAATTCAACACATACATGAGCAAAAGTGATGAATTTTAGTATAAGATGTTTTAATAAAATAACATCCAAATTAATTTTTTTAGGGGTAGATAAATTAGATCTATGTATATTTTCAATCTATACTCTTTACATTTAATCATTGAAAAATTATAGTTTTAATAGAAAGGTTAGAAGGCATTAAAAACTTGTAGTTTATAATTGAAATGTTAGAAAACATTAACAAATGAGATTTAAAAAAGAATAATATAAAAACCAAAAAAAGGAAATTTATTGATGTTAATAAACTAAAAATATGAATGGTATAAAAAAGAAATATTAATATTATATTAAAAAAACTAAATGATATTAGAAAAAAAAGTAATAGATTAATAAGGAAAGATAGTTTTTAAAAATTAATAAAATGGGATTTATTGAGTATTTGAGTGGTATCAAAATGGGACTAACCCATTTTGGTCCCGCCCATATTGATCTCATAACAACTATAGGACTGTTTGAGTCTGATCCATATTTTATAGTCCTAATTAAGTCCAGTCCAAATCCTGCCAATTCTGCTCATTTGCTATCTCTAATTGAAAGTGACATTATGCTGGTGAATGATACGGCGGGAAAATATCTTGCTAGAGTTACATGGCACCCCTTAAATCCAAACCATTGTTTATATTCAAAATTTGTTTCTATAATAGAAGCATCGCGTAATTTTTTTTTTCTTTTTTGTCAAAAAGCAGAAGAAGCATCGCGTAATCACCATATAAGAAAATCAGAGAAACTCTTCAGCCAAAGGAAAAGAAAGTCCAGCTAGTATGAATATATGATCATCATACATGATATTTGTTAAGAGTACCATTGAAATCCCAAAAATTTACAAACTAATATACAAGGTTCATAGGTCACTCCACTCATTGTTAATTGGTTTTGAGATGGAAGCCTATGTTCTTTAACATAGTATCACAGCTAGTCTTTGTGTTTTATTCTCACTTTAATTATTTCTTAACCCGTTTCATCTGAGCTCTTGTCAATCACCCGTTTCGGTTTTTGAGCTCTCTTCAACCCGAGTCACGTATAAGAGAGAGTGTTAAGAATCCCACATTAAAATTCCAAAGATTCACAAACTAATATATAAAGTTCATGCGTCACTCCATTCTTTGCCAATTGGTTTCGCAATGAAAGCCATGTTCTTTAACAATATTACACATCGTCTTCCCCTTCTCAGGCAAGAACTCTGTCCTAGCAAATCATTCAACGTTTCAATTCACTAATAGTCCTTAGGATGCCTGAGACATCGTGCTTGTACCCTTCTGCATGAAAATGATCACTGGGGATGATCCGTGTGTAAACATAGAACGCGACACAAGCTATACCCGGCCCTGCCCAAAATATCCAGTGGCCATCCCATAGGTGGCCTCCTCTCACAACTGCTGCACCAAAACACCTAGCGGGGTTCATCCCTGCCCCGGCATAGCCCTTTTGAGTCGTGACTGTGGTCGATATAAACACGAGTAGACCAGCCACGATTCCGATGATTGAGAAAACAGGAACGAGGCCAAGGGATTTTCTTTGACGGTGATCATATGCCATCCAAACTGAAGCAAACAATAATACAAAGCTACAAAAGACCTCGAGCCAAAACGCCCGGGCAGTCTCCAGGCCTATTGTAACTGGTCCTTGAGGGGATGGTGCAATTACTGTGAGGGTGCAACCTCCAAGTGAGAAGGTTCTTCCGATGTTACTGCCAACAACCGCTTTTAGTGCTAGTGCGCCCAGCACAGCACCGGCACATTGCGCTATAATATAGACGATGGCACGCGACATTGAGATTAGACCGACTAATGCTGCGGAGAAAGAGATGATGGGGTTTATGTGGCCTCCAGAAACAGGGTACACAGCTAACAGAAGAATTGTGATGATAATGGCCAGGAGAATTGACATAATCAGGTTTGGCATTTTGACATCTGTCTCAAGCGTTGATATGACAATGGTATCAATCATGAAGACCAAAACCGCTGATCCAAGAAGTTCCCCTACAGATGCTCTCCAGACCTGCATCAGATTATCAAGCGACCGTGAATATTATTATGATCAAGAAACCGGCAAAAAAAATTAAGGTTGTGTTTTGTCTCGTTACGGGAATATGAATCATACAAAAAAAAATTAAGGTTGTGTTTTGTTTCGTTACGGGAATATGAATCATATTCCATAGTAATATTTGAGTTGCATTCCTTCCTTAGAATATAATTTCGAAAAAAACCAAGCAGGGTTTAAACTGAAAAACAAATTACTCCGTGAAAAGAGTTCTACTTAGTGCTAACATTTAAGGATAGAAACTCGTCCAAGCCAAGCCTTTCGCTAAGGCTGAAAGATGTTTGCTTCTTTTGATCCAATAACCACTGTTGTGATCTGTAAAATATAACAGAAGTTAATTGAAGAAGTAGTAAGAAATTTCAGAATGAAGCTGATAAAAATTAGAAATGTAAACAGACAATTAAGTGCCAGTAGTAAAAATTAAGGTACACTTACTTGGGAGTACCAGAAGACATAGGTTGTATTCTATTTCCGGCAGCATGGCTTTCTTCTTCCATGTTGACGTATACATTTCCAGCATTGGCAGGCATTTATTGGATCAAATGTTAGAAATTTTCTACTAACATGTCTTTCAATTGCTAGTTGGTATCTGGTGCTTAGCTTGTTGCATAATTTATAGCCACTGAGTCAACTATTAGCAGTGTCTAGTGGCGTAAAGGTTATCCATGAGGACTTGTGCTGCTGCTGTCAGTATCGATATTACTTTGAAATAACCGCACTCGCAAGAATAGATCCTTGCTTGGTTGTCAATAGTGTTTGGCTATGTATCCTCTACAGCTACTATAACAAACGTGTAGTAGGCTGTGTGTGAATTTAGCGAAACGGGTCCTTTTGTATGTTGTAGAGTTATTTACTTGGGATTTACCATTCTATGTTGTTTCATTCTTCGTTACTAATATATTCTTGTTTACTAAAAAACAGTGGTGCTAGCAAGCATCCATCCATCCTTCACAAGTTACAAGTGATACAATCCTTACATTATCTCGTGCTTGAGTAGCCAGAACTTGTTTGTCCAGTTTCATTAAAGAAGTCCAGATACTTCTTATTTTTGATATTCACTATGCCTTGTATTGCGTCAAATCTCTTCTGATTTATCCTGCTATACGTATTTTTATGGCTCTAGATCAAGTATATTCTTGGGTGCTTGTTATTATTCCAAGAAAAGCCTAGCAAAATCAGATCAAGATACACATTCATCGGTTTATGAAGAGATATGGCATTACTACTATAATGAATATTTATATGTATTCCAACCTTTTGTCGTCTATGATTTCTTAAATTATCACTGTTTGACACATTGAAGGAGCTAGTTTGGCCAAGTGGACAATGAGTTTCCATTTCTAGATCATACAGGTTGGGGGGCATTTTATCATTATACGGTTTACACTTGCATTCTTTGATTATTAATCATCTATGAACATCATTGGGATTTGCTTTGCATATAATTTATTTTTGTAATTCGTCAAGAAAGAATCTCCAAGTTTAATGATCGCAGTATTATAGAGGATATCAGACTCCCAAACTCTCGGAAAAGCCTGTCTACTGCTATAATGCTAGGAAAAATTCCAAGAGAACTCTGTCGTGCATGAGTCACTTGCCTCCTCCTCCACGCTTTTGGAAGCTCCTTCTTCATAATGCAGTGGATAAATACGTGCTTAATTGTGAAGAAAACAGAAATAATAGGTCTTGTAACTGTTAATGACTAAAATACAATACTAACAAAGACTTGCTGGTATGCAGTTCCCCTTATGGTACAGTTGAAGTGCATAAATTCTCAAACACGGATGAGTTTCTAGCTACGAATATGATCTTGTTCTGGATACAGAATTTGAGATGCATGAGATCCAAATTTATAGGGCCAAAGAAAATTGTACTTTCTTATTTCCAGTCCTAAATAAGACTCTTTCCTTTCAGATATTTGATGTTATATTCCGACCTTAAGCCAAGAATTGGAAATATGTAATAGTTTAAAGAGAAAAGAAAGAATCCAAGATGAGGATTCTTACACTATGCGATAATCCATTACCGATGAAATTTAGAAAATCTTAAAACATTACTCTTGTTTATGTGTTAGTTTATTTATTTATCTATTTTTTCTTCTGCTGTCATGCTATATCCAGACAGAAAAAAAAAAAAAAGGAAAAACAAAAATGTTGACTGTTACATCTTTCCAGATCCATCTGTTAAATATATTGATGTTCAAACAGGCCATCCGATCAAAGTGGAGGCTGGGTTGGCTGATGGGCTAGTGTAGCCGAAGGATTCCCAATAGAAGTAGTGATCTAGGGTGCTGGACAGTTCTGACTTCTGAGCCCATCATCCCCCCGAAATAAAGGCCCTTTATACTAAATCCAATGTTTAACCTTTTCGTTGTATTCTTGGGTTTCCTCTCCTTGTCTGGGCCCATGACCATCTCCTAACTGGGCTGCTCTGGAAACACAGCATACTAAGAGGGTTAATATCCGAAACTCCCCTTAAAGGTTCGGTCAAAATTATAGTTTACTCTTTAACTTTTAATTTTTCTCACTCTATCTTCAATTTTAGTATGTCCTATCAACTTACATTTAAATATTGTGAGTTGACCAAAATGTCACCCTCTAAACAATTTTTCAAATTACTAATTCATTCTATAAACAAATATTAAAAGGAAATTCAATGACACACACACACATCTAAACTCACTTTTTTCTCTAAATTCCTAAACCACACCTTTTTTTCTACTTTAAGATTTTTTCTTTTTCTTTTTCTTTTTCTATCCTTTTTTCTAAAATTTTTTTGCACCATTTCTTTCTTTTTCAACTACAAAGTTCCAAAGATAGAAGCTGGACTCTTGTTATGAAATTTTGACAATTATAAATGGGTGACATTTTTGTCAACTCACAATATTTTAAATGTTAAGTTGATGAGGTGAACAAAAATTAGAAATAAGATAAGAAGAATTAAAGTTTAAGAGATAAATTGCAACTTTGACCAAACATTAATGGTAGTTTCTGAATTAATCTTATTAAAGAACTTGGAAATTAGATATGTAGCTAGGCAGCCTTTACATCCAAACCATAATTTATATTTATAATTTGTTTCCATAAGAGCAACTCCACTTTACACCCAGATTATTTTAAGCAGCGCTTATTTGCTGATTTAGTCGGTGTGACTCAAGAGTAAGAGTAGGAGCGTCACTATGTAATTTGGACCACCAAATGATCGGAAAAAAGAAAACATCATTTTACACTTGACAGGACAGGACGTAATTACCATACAAAGGAAGGAAATAAGAGAAATTCTCCAACCAAAGAACAAGAAAGTCCAGCTAAGTATGAATATATGATCGTCACACATGATATCATACATGTATGAATATATGATCATCCCCTTATTAGGCAGCAAACTATCCTAGTAAACCATTTATCGTTTCAATCCACTAATAGTCCTTAGGATGCCAAAGAAATCGTGTTTGTACCCTTCTGCATGAAAATGATCATTGGGGATGATCTGCGTGTAAACATAGAATGCTACACAAGCTATGCCTGGCCCTGCCCAAAATATCCAGTGTTCATCCCATAGGTGGCCTCCTCTCACAACCGCTGCACCAAAACACCTAGCAGGGTTCATCCCCGCCCCCGCATAGCCCTTTTGCGCTGTGACTGTTGTCGATATAAACACAAGGAGACCAAGCACGATTCCGATAATAGAGAAAACAGGAATGAGGCCAAGGGAGTTTCTTTGTCGATGGTCGTATGCAATCCAAATTGAAGCAAACAAGAACACAAAGCTACAAAATACCTCGAGCCAGAAAGCTTGGGCAGTCTCCAGGCCAATTGTAACCGGTCCTTGTGGACCTGGTGCGATTACTGTGAGGGTGCAACCTCCAAGAGAGAAGGTTCTTTCGATGCTACTGCCAACAACCGCTTTTAGCGCTAGTGCTCCCAGCACGCCACCGACACATTGCGCTATAATATAGATTATGGCACGCGACATTGAGATTAGACCGACTAATGCTGCGGAGAATGAGATGATGGGGTTTATGTGTCCTCCAGAGACTGGATGCACAGCTAATAGAAGAATTGTGATGATAATGGCTAGGAGAATTGACATAATCAGGTTTGGCATTTTGACATCGGTCTCAAAGGTTGATATGACTATGGTATCAATCATGAAGACCAAAACCGCTGATCCAAGAAGTTCCCCTACAGATGCTCTCCAGACCTGCGTCAGATTATCAAGCGACCTTGAATATTATTATGATCAAGAAACCAGCAAAAAAAGGGGTTATGTTTTGGTTCTTTACGGGAATATAAATAGTATTCCGTGGTATCGTTTTAGTTGCATTCCTTACTTAGGATACAAGTCCATAAAGAACCAAGCAGAGCTTAAACTGAAAAAACCAATTACTCCGTGGAAAGAGTTCTAGTTAGTACTAACGTTTAAGGATAGAAACTCGTCCAAGCCAAGCCTTTCACAAAGGCTGAAAGATTTTTGCTTATTTTGATCCGGTACCCACTGTTCTGATCTGTAAAATATAACTAGTTTAATGTAAGAAGTAGTAAGGAGTTTCAGAATGAAGCTGATAAAGACTAAAAGTGGAAAACAGGCAAATTAAAAGCAAGTAGTTAAGATTAAGATACTACTTACGTGGGAGCAGAAGACATAGGTTGTATTCTATTTCCGGCAGCATGGCTTTCTTCTTCCACGTTGACGTATATATTTCCAGCACTGGCAGCCATTTAATCAGATATATTTCAATTGCTAGTTTGTATCTTGAGCTATAGGTTGTTGCACTATTTATAGCAACTAAGTCAACTATTAGCAGTGCAGTGGCGTAAAGGTTTTCCAAGAAAACTTGTGCTGCAGCTGTCACTATTACTATTACTCTTTGAAATAATTGTACTAGCAAGAATAAATTCTTTCTTGGTTGTCAATATTGTTTGTCAATGTATATCCACTATAGTTACCAGAACAAGAGAGTTGCAGGTTGTGGGTGAAATTAGCATAACGTTTCCTTTCGCATATTTTAGAGTTATTTATTTGAAATTTGCCCTTGTTTATGGTTTCATACTTAGGTATTACTAAATGCTTGCTCACTAAAAAATGATTGTACTAGCAAGAAGCGTGGAGCATAGATCATTCACAAGTCACAAGTGATAATCCCTACAGTATCCCCTGCTTGAGTGGATAGGTATTTTGGGTTTGTCCTTTCCTCCAATAAATTCGGTGCTACTTATTGGTGGTTGAGCCAAAAATCTGAACAAAAAGATTAAAATAACGTGCTCGCACTAATTGGTAGTAATAGCTAGTAGCAAGTTGCAACTGGATTTTCATGCTCATTAACTACAAAGCTACATTTTTCTCTTTTCGTTGCTTTGCATGGAAATTTGGTTGCCGCAGAAGCTCGAGCAAGCTACAAACTCAGGCAGAATGGCAGCCCAGTATTTTGAAAATTATCACGAGATCTGGTTTTTAGTTAAAAAGACATTATCAGAACGGATGTAAAGTCCTGTGTTAATCTTTTGTTACTACCTACTGCGAAATACATAAAGCCAAGAGTTCAAAGATGGTTATAGCTCCAGCACTGATTCATTTGGCTGCTTTTATAGGTTGAATTTTTTTTCATTTTTTGGAAGAAAAAAGTATTTTGCTAATAAATATCTCAATTATCACTTAAATTCCAGAGCCAAATTAGATTTTAATTGGAAAAAGAAGAATGAATAATAAGTAAGAGAAAAAAAGTTAAAAAAGTCAACTCACGGGACACACCATAAATGTAACGACAAGTAGAAGATTCATAATCAATATGTTGTTGCATGTCACTGTCTTTCTTAACTGCAAATAAGTATGAATATTGATGAGAATTCTAAAAAGGTGGGAGCAAGATCGTCATAATTAAATTGCATGCATTATGCAATGGCAGTATTTTTTATTTCTTTTTTTAATTCAGTATGGGATCTTTATTATTACTATATTTTTCTTAGTATTTATATTTCGGGAAGTTGGGTGGAGGAGTGGGAAAGGGGACGATGGAACCATTTAGAGGGAAAGCTGACGAGTTGCTTGTTAGGGTTGTAGTACTTAAGCTCCTTCGGCCCCTCTAAAAGTTCCATGGCTTTTGGAGTGGGTTTGTGGGGTATAGTTTAGGTGCTCTTCCCATTCTGGCTTTCAGTTTGGGTTGAGTAAGGTAGGTTCCCCTTTCCCTTTTCTCAAATTGTCAAAAAAAAAAAAAAAAAAGAGGGAAAGCTGACGCAAGGCTTGTTGTAATGTCTTGGATACCCTATGTCAGTATTGGATAGTTATGACTACTAGATTTTTTCTTATCTTTTTTTTTTCTTTTTGTTTTTTGGAAAACAGTTATTAGTTGTCTTTATATTTGGGGAAGTTGGGTGGAGAAGGAGGATGAGAAGGGGGGAGAAAGGCAATGGCGGATGATGAATGAATTCTCAAGCATTAGTGACAATTGACTTTGAATATTAGATAAAATTACTGTATAAATTTCGCCAATAGTCCAAATTAAGTCACGCATATCTATCCTTGAAATGAATGTGTGATTTTACATTAACAACAAATGTTGACTATGACAAAAGTCAATGTGAAATGAGTGATAGAAAGGGAGTGTTGTTTCAGGCTCTCTCTCTCTTGGTTTTTTTTTTTTTTTTAGGGAGTAAATACATGTTTGAGGTTTTAATTTTCGTGAATAAGAGGGGAAAGTGTACATTTGTGTTGTGGGTTCAAATCTACAAAGTGGGAATATCATAATTAATGTTAGACCACTATAGAATTTGATCAAGTTATGCTTCTTAATTCTGCAGAAAATATCATAGCACATCCTCTAATCTCTTCCATTAGGCCAATTAATCCTATCCACAGCTGCATGCATTGTAGCATCGACTGGGATTGAATGCGAAGTTCGCATTAAGATCATGGAGGCTGCACTTGTAAAAGTGCTATTACTATCAAGGATTATTTTCTACTTACTATGTTGTTGTGATAGATTTGCCATCCAGTGTCAAAAAAGTTACTAGTTTTTCAACACACTAATTGCACAACCATTTGCAAAAAATCATCCGAGCATCTTTTATTTATTTATTTATTTATTACATCTTTACGAAAACAATCGACAAAATCAAAGTTTTCCACGACAAATTTTTAGCAACTCATGTGGTGAGATAATGGTTGAAATGAACATACCTTCGCATTGCGGGTGATTCATAATCTTATTTATTTCAAGCTTGCCATAACGAATAATTTGCGTTACTCGACTATATTTTGTTTGCTAGTTAATCTTTTTTTAATTTCGGCTCACAGATTTTTTTTTTTCATGTATTTAACATTCTAACTTACGACTAAATCTATTTATTTTCTTGAACTCTTGACAGATCTGTGAAATTGTAAACTTATATAGTTGGATACTTAGATAAACAACCTACTGCGGCCCAGACTGTTACTGGGCTGGGTCTATTCCTAAGCTTTAACTATCTTAATCAAATTGGGCTCCACCATGATGTAGTTGATTCTCGGCCCGTGAATACAGTATACTATAGTTTTTTCCCCATGAATGCTTACTTTGTTTGTGGTTCTTTTAAAAACTTTCACTGAGTGAATTACGGCCATGTTCTATTTTAATCAAATAGTACTGGAATCAACGTCTTGGATTTTCTCCAAAAAAAAAAAAAAAGAAAAAGAAATTGTCATTTTTGCATTATTGAATTAGAATAATATTTCGATTTTAATTATCGGAAAGGGAAAACTAACCAACGTCTTTGAATTTTCCTCAAAAATTAATTTTGTTGTATTTTCCCCCGCGTCAATGGAGCTGTGTAGAGCATTTTATCTAAGTACTGTCTGTAACATGACTAAACAAGGCTCTCAGACACAACTGTATATTTTAATTATCCATTAAGGATTGCATTAGAAAAAGATTTATGAGGCAAAAATTTTTTAGAAATAAAGTGCTTTTTAGTCTTAAAGGGACCAGTCAAATAAAAAATGCTAGCAGCGAAATTGATATTTTTCCTTTTCATATATTTCCCCCTTTTCTTTGAGTTCAGGGAGGAAATAGCAACACAATTGATAGGTCAACAATTTTGTGGGTGAAAATCATCAAAGTAGAAACCCAATTGTGATTCACCTGTGGCTTTCTTGATCATCATGCGATTAACATTTGCGTCTTACCTTTAATTAAGATACTACTAATTTAGTAACTTAGTTCGGGTAATTTTCCTTTTGGTTTTGGCGTCTAATCAGGATTAATAATTAAGTAGCTGCCACCCAAAAAAAAAAAAAAATAGACGCCTGTTTGACGAAATGCCTCGAAAGCAACGATGGTAAACTTTGAAGAAAAGAATGTGTTTGTCTAATTTACATTTGTTTGTGCAGTTCCCCTGATATTTTTATTCCTGGAAGTGTTCTTAGCAGGGATTCCATTCCACTGTTGCCCAATCCAGAAAGCTGTGAACAAGAAACCCAAGGCAATGATAGGCTTTAACTTAAGTATGTACTTTCTAACTACAGCTTAATGTGTGGAATATTTAGAAATCATATGGGAATGTAAAGAAGTGACAATTCCAAATTTCCAATTATTGACTTATTGTTCTTACTTGGTACAAGCTATAACGCAAGATGTACAGTGGTCATATGATGATACGACTGTGCTGGCCATGCATAACGAATTAGGATGGTGGAAAAGACGAAATAGGCTTTCGAAATCTTTGTCTTCTTGTGCTTTGTGGCAAGTGTCATCATGACATGAAGCGATAGACGTACGTTTATGGGACTAAAGTTAACCTGAGATGGTTAGTTTAAAAAAGAGGTGATGTTTACGAGGGTGATATTTTCTATTTTATTGAACCAAATGGAGCACTTTAGTGTAAAAGTAGAGCTTGAAATGAAGTGGTGAACTTCTCTAGAAAGCATTTTATAGAAAAACCGTTACCTCAGTAATATAGCTTATGTAGGTATTTTCTGTCTCATTTGACTACAGCCATGCCCATTTATTCCAAATCCTCGGTTCTCAAAGAGATATGGATTCGCTACTTGAACGATTGTGTTGCTCAAACCTGACTCTTGTATTACTAGTAATCATGGTCTGCAGATTTTCAGGCACTTCTCTTAACTTGTATTGACTCCTTGCATGGAAGTTAAAGTTGGTTCTTTATGCTGTTGATGTTCAATTGTGCTAAGTTGGGTGTCTCTTTGGTTGCAGATTGTTATGACCCTCTGGATCCAAATGGAAACATTACAGTCGCCTTTGACACATTGCAGTATACATCTGATGGCTATGTGGTCAGTATCATGACAAGCCTTTTGTCTGCGACTGCATCAAATTTAGTTTGTTGATTTTAACAGACTTGCTTCCTGTACTGTATATAGTACTTATTCATTCCCCATTGCAAGAATTGGCTTTATGATGATTTTTTTATAATCATTTCTAGTGATAGTAAGCCGAAGTAGTTCTGTAAAACCACGTTTTGACAAGGGAAAGAATAACAATCAAAATGCAACAGGGCATTATAATGTACCCTCTTCTTATACTTGGATCACTTAATACACCACTGGTTTTGAGGACGAGCCTGTTAAATCATGTCTCATATCTTGATAACATGTGCTGCTTAGGAAGCACTTTAGTCTCCAATTCACCAAACATAAGCATTGTTTTATTTTAAATGAATTTTACCATTTGAATCAGAACGAGATTTATAAACTTTAAGTTTGCCATTCTTGAACTTCCAGCCTTAAATTTAGTTGGATTTAATTGGAATAATTAGTTTCATCTTCAACATGACTGTGTTTCTAGGCAAGGGTAACTATACAAAATTTCTACCAGTATCGACACGTGGATAAACCTGGCTGGAGACTTGGGTGGACATGGTCTCAAAATGAAGTTATTTGGTCAATGTCTGGTGCTTTTGCCACAAAACAAGGGAATTGTTCGTCCTTCAAGTTTCAGGCACCACATTCCTGCAAGAAAGACCCTGATATACTTGATCTGACACCAGATGCATTGCCACAGAACAGGTCAGATGCTTGTTGCAAAGGTGGCATTCTTGATTCCTGGGCTATCAATCCCTCAAATTCATTCTCATCCTTTGAGATAACAGTTGGCAACTTGGGAGGAAATTATGCTGGTTACAGGCCTGTTAACCTTACTTTACTGGCTCCAGGGCCAGGTTATACTTGTAGTCCAGTCACAGACTCCGATCCTACAGTTTCTTCAGTTTTAGGGGGCAGAAGACAGGAACAAGTTTACAGTAAGTACTGAACGTCAATTCTAAAATTTTAAGGTCAATGGCAGCATAAGAAAGTGACCTTGCAGAGGATGGTTAACCTGCTTTAGTCACATTTTTCTATATCTCCACAAATGCCACTTGAATAACTGTAAAAGTTTGATCAAATGAAACAGATAAATAAGAACTCACGTTTCTGTTGTTAGTTATGTAAACTAATGATGGAATACAATTCTGGATCTCTATGATGCTAGTCAAACTATGCTAAAGCATACATGTGACACTTATGCTGACGTCTGAATGATATATAGCAAAAAGATTTCATGAAAATATGGACCCAATTTAGAATTTCATCATTATTCTGTTTCTTTTTGGTTAAACACTCAAAACTAGGTCCTTAATATTTTCTGTTTAAATCCTAGGTTTAACGTCTGTTATTGGCAGGGACATGGAAATCAACATGTACATACTCTAGTTATTTGGCTAACAAGACGCCAGTCTGTTGTGTTTCACTCTCAACATTTTATAATCCTGCCCTTACTGCATGCCCCAAATGCAGCTGTGGATGCAGGGAAGCTGATCACAGTAGAACACAGTGCATAAGGTATGTTGCCAATATTTGCATACCCTTGAAAACTGTAGTAAAAGGGCTGCAAATAAATGAGTTCAGTTTCCTTCTTATATCATGGCTCATTGTCAGAATTAACTCGAAGTTTTTAACTTTGCTCTTGTATTTGCTTTATGCATAGCAGTAAAGACATGTCTCCATCAGATTTGGTCAGTGATACTGATTTAATCCAATGCACTGACCACATGTGTCCTCTTCGTGTTCACTGGCATATTAAGAACAACTTCGTGGATCATTGGAGGGTGAAACTGACAATCTCCAATTACAACTTGGGAAGGAATTACTCAAACTGGAATGTGCTAGTTCAGCATCCAGGCTTTAGCCAGAGTGCTACCACTTACAGCTTCAATAGCACAGTTCTTCCTACTATTGGCGTCCCTGGTACTTGCACATAAAACATCTACATTATCTTGCATAAGAATTACATAATTAATTGCTATAATATCATTGAAGAACTTCCTCCCCCTTTTGGTTTTTATTCTCACTAGTATGAGTCTGTTCCTAGTTCTCATTTATGGAAGTTTTGCAGATGAGGTTGCTCTGTTCTGGGGGATTGATTACTACAATGACGAACTGCGACAAGCAGATAAAATACAAGTGGGTTCAGTGACTACAGATATTCTTTTACGCAAGGATATGGAGTCATTTACTCTGCGAAATGGATGGGCTTTTCCTAGAAGAATATACTTCAATGGTGAGAACTGTGAGATGCCTCTTCCAGACACTTTCCCTATGCTACCAAATGGGAGCTCCTGGCAAAATCCTCCTCATTGGGGTCTCCTCCTAATTATGGCCTATTTGACTTGCAAACTAGTATACGGTTTTCAGTTTTGATCCGTTTTACTCAAAGCTTCTTTGCTAATCGGATTGTATGTGATGTGAGTTATGTTTGAGTCAATTTGGCCTGATTTTGTACAGTGGTACCTTCTTAACTTCTGAAAGCCAGTGCTAAATTTTTTGGGGGTTTTGCAGCGTGTACATTCTTGCATGCTGTAATTGGCATGCACAGGTGCAATTCCTTTGTAAAGGACACCTATTGACGTACAAGTTTCAGTCAAGCTTTTTGTTTGTCTCCTTTACTACGCTTTATAAGCAATTAAAATGCAGAAAACAACAGCGGAGTACAATTCACTGGAATAGTACCGAAAGTAATTGCAACTTTATTGGTGGGATTGTTTGTCTGTAAGGAGGACGACAGCCTCTGGCATCTAATAATAATATCCACCGCAAGAGCGAAAGTAAAAATTGTGTTGCTGCCACCACTTGAACACGATGATTGATGAGCTTACAAATATCCTCAAGAACATGGCAAAGGAACGACAGATTTAGTCGTAGAGCAGAACAACCCCAAGGAGCATCTAGATGAAGGATCAGTGGGGGAGATTGCCAAGGTTCTCTACAAAATATTAATCTTCGTCTATGCCCATCTTTTGTTGTAAAAATATATTTTAATCTTTAAACACATCTCTTAGTCACCTTTTATATTCTGAAGTAAACATTATATTCAAATTTTCAGTTATTTATATATTATTGAAACCAAGTTAAATTCTAAAATTTCAGTGAGAATTATTATTTTTAATTATAAATATCTGGAAAAGAAATTTACATTCATTAAAGCTCGGTCAAATGACTCCGATACCCCTCCCCTCACGGTTGCCGTGCCAAGACTGTACCCCCCGTGTAGGCTTGTAATTAGGGAATTCTTTCTTCCTGCGTGGGTCAACTGCATCTATACTTTATATTCCGGTTTTTCATGTGGTACAACAATACGAGGTAGCGGTGGTCGTTGAAAACTGAAAATCGGATTCTTGGCCTGTCAAATCAAAATAAGCAAATCTTTTTGGCCCAGATAGTAAAAAGAAGGGGTCGAAAAATAAATAAAGAAAAGGCAAGAAAACAAGAAAATCGGCCAGGACTCCTACTCCCGAAGGTGAGAAATCCCAAGAAGTCAAAGAGGAGTCCATGGCTTCCCAAACCGATACCCGCCCCATCTCCAATCTCCTCCTCATCATCGGTATGCCCTTTTTTAGCTTTGGCAGTTTTACCAAAAAATAGGAGAGAGTTAAAAAAATTTTATTTGATTTTTGATTGATTTATATGGGCAGCTATGCAGACAGAGGCGCTGCCATTGGTGAATAAGTTCCAGCTCACTGAGGACCCTGATTCTGGGTATTTCTTCTTCTTTTTCATTTTAACTTTTGCAGATTTTATTTTTCCACTCATTATGTCGTCCCATTTTTGTTGATTTTTTTTTGCCGAGTTTGATGTAAAGTTTTGAGGTATAGGAGCAACAGATGTTTCTTTTGTTGACTTCTATCATAAAACTCTTGTCCTGGTTGAATGACTCAAATTTGTTAGTATAGATTATCTGATGCACGAGGTACAAGTGATTGGATGGTATGGGTTTTCTGGTGCCCCTTTGCCGCCTTTCTTTAAGCCATGGTTTCAAAAAGAATTAATTTTGAAAAATGCAAACCTTGAAGACTTCAGTTTCAGAGCCTTAGTATTTTAGAAATAATCCTCAATTTGAGCTTTATCTCTGTTGTGTGTGAATGTGTCATTGGACTGAGACGGATATAATCTTTTTCTGGTATTTTCATCCATCAAACCTCAATTCGCCATGCTGTTTTGATTGGAGCTGGAATGGATGTGTTTACCAGTCAAATTTTGACACCTCATGTTTAGGCCAAGTTATCCCTATGAAAAAAATTCTGTCTCTTGATTATGCAGGTTTCCGAAAGGGGTCCCTTGGGTGCATTACCATGGCAACTATAAAGATCTGAAGATTAATATTGTCTGTCCTGGAAAAGATACAATTTTGGGTAAGTAATAACTTTGGCCTGTGTAGTGTCAATTGTTTGTTTTGATTAAGTTGATATAAATCGGTTATTTCATCTAATTTAATCCTATGTGACATTCCCGTTGGAATTCAGCATTTGTCTATTTTGTGATTTTCTTTTCGTCTCTTTTGGGCACTAGAAAGCAATATATTCCATGGTGGAAGGAAATAACTTTTCCTTGCTGTATTACTAAAAGTACGAAAAACAAATCACAGGGGTTTGGGTTCAGATCAAGTAGTCAAAAGACCTGAAAATAAACTTTTCCTTGCTGGACCATTTCCAAACTTTATTGCTCAGTTTCAAATGACCATTTTCTAGACTCATGGGTTCATTTGAGACGTGCTTCGAATTCCTTCTTAAAGATATTCCTGATCCAAAGTTGTAGTTAGTTGAATGAGACGTTGTTGTCTGCCACCTCAAGTTGTATAGACATCAGTAGTACACAAGCCAGAAGTTATTTATGGGGACATGGATTACCAATTGCATTTAAAATCTGTCAACCTCTTGGCTTAAAGCATGTGTTGGATTTGTACACGTTTCTTCTTCCCTAAACTATGTATGAGCAGGTAGATGCACACATAGTAATGAATCAAACCATTTATGATCAATGTAATGAATTGAAGTGTCCACAATCAAAATTTTGAGGGGAATTCAAAATTTTAATTAACTCAGATGTGCAGTTAGAGATTCAACAGATAAGCTCATTTTCAGTCATGGTGCTGTTTCCAGTGCATGGGTAGTGTCAATGACAGATAAATGAAAATATTGAGATCTAAATTACCAAAATTTTGAAGCATTCTACATCGTTTGTTGTACAATGAATTTTCAGCTTTAAGGTGAAGCATTGTATTGCATCTCATTATTGATTGATCAATTATTAATTTCTTTCCATAAACTCTATTTTTTATAGGGGTTGACAGTGTGGGCACAGTTTCCGCATCTCTGGTCACATATGCCTCTATTCTAGCATTGCAACCTGACCTTGTCATAAATGCTGGCACTGCTGGTGCGTTTAAGGTATGATCCTTGTGCTGGTAACCTGTTTTCATTGTCTTGCTGCTTTTAGTTCTGAGATCACAGTGGAGGTGATGTCATTCTCTGTTCTACTTTACCAGACAATAGCCATATGCTTTTCTTTGGTGGTCAATTGTGTTTATCCTCCTGTTCAGTCAAATAGCTTACATCCGTAGACTTGTCTCTACTTTTTTCCAGTTCTTTGTGTTTTCTCTTTCTTCTCTTTCATTTTGTGTTGGTTTAGTGACTTATATCTGTCAAACCATCTAAAAATGCTAATTGTTGTCTGCCTCTGCATTCAAGGGAAGAATCTGATACAAAGACTGTTCATTTGTGCTTATTCCATGGCAATTATCTTGAATTCATTTTCTATTAAGTGCATTCTTTGGACATGATTTTAGGTCTTTCATTAGGTGTATAATATCCTACTAATCAGTATATCTTGTCAGGCAAAAGGTGCTTCCATAGGCGATGTGTTTGTTGCATCAGACCTTTCTTTCCATGATCGAAGAATACCTATTCCTGTAAGGCCATGTTTTTTGCTTTTCTGGACATGCCTGTTGTGATGGTAGAAGCATTATAAACTGGTTTAAGAAAACATCATCCTATCCTTCTTTTACCTTTTCTTTGCTGACAACACCAGCATTCTCAGTTACATGGTAATATACTTTTTCAGCTTGTTAACAGCCAGACAATATATTGCATCTAGGTAAAATCAGTCAAGTTTTGAGATAGCCATATATGGTTAAGCCCGGAAGAGTTTTTCACAATGGCAGATGTTCATGTACACATTCGTCTGGTTTATCGACCTGTATATTGTGGAGTAGTCCAGGCATAATTGAACATGACGTCCTTCAGTATCCTTTACTTCTTGTGTTGGCTTCTAGACAGGCAGGCTGGAATACATCACTTGCATGACGTAGACATGGCTGTCAAAAAATCTAATTGTTGCTTGATTTTAACACATCTATAGCATCAATTATATCTGGAGGGACATTCTTGACCTGTCGGACTCATCTTATCTTTAGCTGATTGTATTTTGTTTTGCAGGTATTTGATCTTTATGGAGTGGGTTTTAGACAAGCTTTTCAAACTCCTAATCTTTTGAAGGAGCTTAATCTAAAAGTAATCTCTCTTCTGCAATCTACCCACGTCTTTTTCAATACCTCTAGTTTTGTTTTCTTTTACTCTTTTTAACGTGCTCGGGATCTTCTCAAATAAAATAGAGAATGATGTAAATAGAAAGATTGTTTCAGTCACTCAATTCTATAGGAATCATCTAGAAAGCGATTCGTTTTGTCTCTGTTCAGAAGACTAAAATCTGACATAGATGTTAATATTTCTTTTGCAGTCTGCCCATGTCTTTTCTGATACCTTTCATAAAGATTTGTCTGGTAAACAACAACATTGAACAATCTTGAAGATTTACTTACGCCAGAATCACTGTTTTGCCTTTTTTTCCAACTTTGCCCTTTAAGCAATAAGGGGGTGATATAAGTAGTAGTGCAAGAGTGGCTCAGACACATGCAGTATTTTATGTCTTTGCCCTCATCCATAAGGGATTTAAATAGCCATTCTCTTTTCAGTTATAGAAGCTCTGGCTGAAATTGTTTGATTATACCTAAATTTGTCATAAAATGAATGAAGATCTTATTTGGTTTATGAATAGCATAATCCCATATTATTCAAATAATAAAAAGATGTTGGTAAAATGAATTGAGACAATATAAAAGAACTATTGTTTGTTTTATAGTCATACCATAAAGTATTCAACAAGGACTCCATGAAATTTCCCTGATAAACATGTTAGATAGAAGACCTAGATAGTAGATTCTCCTGCTGTTGCATTCCTTATATCTAGATAAACATGTTAGATAGAAGACCTAGATAGTAGATTCTCCTGCTGTTGCATTCCTTATATCTAGATAAACATGCTAGATAGAAGACCTAGATAGTAGATTCTCCTGCTGTTGCATTCCTTATATGATACAATCTTCTGCCTCTGTAGACAATATAGAAAAGTGCTGTGATTTTGCAGGTTGGCAAATTGTCGACTGGTGATTCACTGGACATGTCCCCTCAGGATGAAGCATCTATCATTGCAAATGATGCAACAGTTAAAGACATGGAGGTAATCATTGAACAACCATATTTCAATACCTTCAACCTGATTTAATTAACCAGATACTTGTATTGTGTGCAAAGTTTAGTGTTGTTATATTTTGTCGTGAGTGTCAGCCTAATATGAGCATTGTCCTATTCTTCTTTTCAAAATCTTATCTCTGCCTAATTTTTTTTTTTTTTTTTTCCCCGATTCAAGTATCTTGGTAGGATTGTGTAACTTACCAGTGTGTTTAACCTAAGGTATAGTTACTGTTTTGCGTGACATTTCAAATTTATCCTTTGCTCTTTGTCTGAACTCTGATGGAAATGTGCTTTTAAGATTCAACATCCTGCACTGTGGTTAAATAAAGGATCTGAGACTTTTGTGAACCATCTTAAATTTGGGTGGTGTCTTTCTCCGAATTTCAACTCCGAGAATTTCTCATATATGTGGGTGGTTCTGCAAAGTCATGCTCTTCTTCAGCTTTATTTCTCACATTGTGTTACACCTATATGCCTTTCAGGGAGCAGCTATTGCCTACGTGGCAGATCTTTTAAAGGTCCCTGCAATATTTATCAAAGCTGTGACGGATATTATTGATGGTGACAAACCAACAGCAGAAGAGTTCTTGCAAAACTTGGCGGCAGTTACTGCAGCACTTGATCTGGCGGTCACACAAATTGTTGATTACATTAATGGGAAGTGTCTTTCAGAACTTTAATCCAAATTTTTACGAAACAAAGTGCATTGAAAACATTCTCCATGACTGATGTGCAAGTAGGACAGTGAATGTCGTCTTTCTTGTTGCCTTGAGAATGTCTTGGAATCGTAACTAGGTGAACACGATAATGGAGTTTTGTTGCTTGTATTACCATATTGATGGCAATCGTGTGTTACTGATGCATTGCTGGATTATACCATATTGCTTTAACCAAGCATGGAATTTTTTACTGTGGTTGAGTTTAAGGCATCTAAGCTCCTTTTTGGCTTTTTTCTTTTTTTTTAAACCCCCCCCCCCCCCCCCCCCCAACTTTCCTCTCTCTTTTATGTCCTTCTTCCTCTTTCTTCGTTTACGGGCTTTCCTCTTCTTGCCTCTTTGATTTGAAGGAGGCTGAAACGGCTGCAAATTCTTCAGGTAAGATGATTGAGAATCTTGACATCACTGGAGTCCTGATATCTTACGCTTTGCCTCGGATGACAGGATGAGCATCTAAAATCCTTATAACACGACTCTTCCCATATGGCATTTAGGGAACAATTTCATTAGTTATTTATAAGCAACAATACTTGTTTCCGGATGTTAGAAAACTAAGGGCCATTTCCACTAAAGGTTATTTTAAATTATAGGTGCACAAGTTTTCATGGAGACAGAGCTCCTTGCTTTGGATTATAATCAACCAAACCTCTACCAACACTTTTTCATTCATGAAACACATGTTTCTCAACTAATCCATTGCAATCTGCAATCTGTAATTAACAATATGGGATTTCACCTGTCAACCTTTCAATGAGAAAACTGAAATTAAGAACCAGTATATGCAAGTATATATAGAAGTAGACTTTTGTTCATCTACTTTGTAAGTATTGTGACAAGAAAATTTATCAGATTTATTTCCAAAAGAAAGATAAGATGGGGAGTGAAGACACCATACGTGGGCTGAAGGCCGTAACTCCAGGAAAAGCTACTATTCTTGCTCTTGGCAAGGCCTTTCCTCACCAGCTTGTCATGCAAGAGTTCCTAGTAGATGGATATTTCAGAAACACCCATTGTGATGATCCACACCTCAAGGAGAAGTTGACCCGACTCTGTAATTTCGCTCATCATCCCTGTTTAATACTCTCTATTTTACTTCATTTTCACATACAAAAAATTGATGGAATCTAACAAGTGCATTTCAAGGCACAATACGAAAAAATTCATGGAATCTAACAAGTGTCTTTTCATGGCATAATACAGGCAAAACGACCACAGTGAAAACAAGATATGTAGTAATGTCTGAAGAGATCCTAAACAAGTACCCTGAGCTTGCTGTTGAAGGTCGCCCAACAGTGAAGCAACGGCTAGACATCTGCAATTCAGCTGTCACACAGATGGCCATCGAAGCTGCACAATCTTGCATCGAGAAATGGGGAAGGCCTATTTCAGATATCACTCATGTAGTTTATGTTTCCTCGAGTGAAGTCAGGCTGCCTGGTGGTGATCTGTACCTAGCAAAAGGACTTGGACTTAGACCAGAAACACAAAGAGTAATGCTCAATTTTTCAGGCTGTTCTGGAGGAGTGGCTGGCATTCGTGTAGCCAAGGACATTGCTGAGAACAATCCAGGGAGCAGAGTATTGCTTACTACTTCTGAGACTACCATTATTGGATTCAGACCACCTAGCGCCGAACGACCCTATGATTTAGTTGGCGTTGCACTCTTTGGTGATGGTGCTGGAGCAATGATAGTTGGCTCAAGTCCTGTTCTGGCCATCGAAACCCCTCTGTTCGAGTTGCATACTGCAATGCAGCATTTCTTGCCTGACACAGAGAAAATCATTGACGGAAGGCTCACAGAAGAGGGTATCAGCTTTAAGTTAGGCAGGGAACTTCCTCAAATGATTGAGGACAATATTGAAGGATTTTGCGCAAAATTGATGGAGGTTGCTGGATACTCTGAGAAGGACTATAACAAGATGTTTTGGGCAGTCCATCCAGGCGGCCCTGCTATTTTGAACAGGATGGAGAAGAAGCTAGATTTGTTGCCCGAGAAACTGAATGCCAGTAGAAGAGCTTTAGCAGATTATGGAAATGCCAGCAGTAACACAATTGTTTATGTGCTCGAGTACATGCTAGAAGAAAACAAGAAAGCAAGAGAAGAGGACCAAGGGAACGAGAATTGGGGATTGGTCCTGGCTTTTGGCCCTGGAATTACTTTCGAAGGCATTCTTACAAGAACGATGGCTGTCTGAATCTGGTCACTAAAGTTATGTTACTTGTACCTTTTTTTATGAACCAGTTACATGAAAGTGAAATTCTTGTCTGAAGCATTGAATATAAGCTAACGGCACAAAGATCACTCTTATCATTGACGTGGAATAAAGCAAAAAGTTTATAGTTCAAGTATTTGGCAAGGTAGATTTTGGAATGTAGAATTAATTTTTTTTTAAATGATATTATTTGCGAGACGTAACAAAACAGAAATTGTGACAAAATAGAGGTGACGGTATGAATACTAGTAAATTGGAAAGATTTTATTTTTGAGGAAAGAGAGAGATTATCGACCTCATTGCTTCTATGACAAGAAATTTTAGAAGGAAAATATTGGATCCTGCGTGAGTACCAAAAGGTAGATTGGTAATCAATTGGTAAATTCCAAAAATTAAGGCAGGATATATTTCCGTTGAGGCTGCAACTTGAAAAAGTTGCCTATATTGTGCACACCGGCTTGTCCAATATATACGTGTGATACATGGTTGATACTTAATTGCTTACGCGTGTTACTAAGGAAAGCTAAAGGTGAGGACTATAGGTTAGCAGCAGCCTTCTTTTCTTCTTTATTTTGAGTTGCCTGAGAGCTCCAAGTGCCTCGAACTGCAAAGAAGACAATGCAAAGGAGACCAAACACCACCAACATGTCACCATCAGAAGAAAGAACACTGCTTGGTCGAATTTTCAAATTAGGATTCCTAGCAGGGTTTAGTCTATTGGGGCTATCTATCTCGCACTGGTGGTTTCTATTCCGCATGGCCGCTGATAAAAAAAATGATCCTGTACTTGGGTTTTTGTTTGTTTTTATCCTGGGAGTTTCTGCTCTGGCTGCCGTTATACCTCTCCAAGTGTTATGCTCCAGTGCTACTTGGCTTGAACAACTGATTCAGAGCAAAGCACGATTCTTCTTTGTGAGTTTGGTAGTAGTATTTGCCTGCGGTAGTGCACTTGCACACCAGTATTGCATGGCACGAGCAGATCCTGTTGGGTTTTATTTACTCATTGCCCTCTCCATGATTATATTATCGGCAATTAAGTTGATTTCTACCTATCGTGCCTCCTGTTACGTGGCATATTTAGTCATGATTCAATCAACCGTTGCTACCTTTCTGATAATATATGATGGTATAGTTGATGGAAGGACATCAATCGCTGTGCTCTTTTTGGAAAGTATAATGCCCATAGAATATGTCGGGGCTGCTTTTTGGGTCACGGTGAGATTATTTTCCTCTTTCATTCACTTAACAACGTAGCCCAAAAAAAAAAAAGCAACAACAACAACAACGTAGTCTCTTTCTCATATACAAAAAGATTTCTGTCATTAGTTTCTTCTTAATCGACCTGAATAAAATTAGCATGTGCACGTGTTCATCAGTCTTGCACCTTTATATTTCCGTACATATGCGATTTTGTTCAGTGTCGTCGTCACTACTTCTTAACTTGGTCCTGCGATTTTGTGCAGTGTATTCGACAAGAGAAACTCTATGACGATAATATTCCAGAATCCACATTGCCGGTGTACATCGATCGTGATCGTAACGGAGACACCGAGCGACTGGCATCCAAAATGAGGTGAAGATCATGAAGATCAAAAGATGTTTGTTTTGACACTTCGTTATCTTTAATTGCTAAGCATATTTCCTTTGACAATGGTGCCAAACTTAACCAAAAAGTGGTAATTTTTTGTAGAGGAGTGATAAATTTTAATAAAAATTTACCATTTTGTCTAAAAACCTATTAATTTCTGGTGATTCTTTCTGAGTGTTGTTATTACATCATTTATTATTTCCTGGTGTTTTGTAAACTTCGAACGTTCCACACGGTATAATAGTGGTTCAAA